>CAIGRO010031865.1:0-32963 GCA_903798355.1 Fraxinus baroniana | reverse complement strand
TTGACAAAAAAAAAAAAAAAAAAGGTTTAGAAATTAAATTTTTTTGCTAAAGAATTAAACTTTTAATTAAAATATTTGTAAAAGCATAAATAAGAAAAATTTGTTACAAGTTAAAGATATTCGATTAGTAGCCCCAATAAAATCTCGTAACCGACAGCCACAAAATCTGCATTCTTAAAGTTCTTGTCTTTGAACGTTTAAATTATTCGAAAAAATGATTTAATCCAACTAATAAAATATTAAATTCTTGTTTGGTTCGATTAAAAAAAAAGATTAAACTTTATGTCAAAGATCATAATTAATATTAATTACACATTTTATGGGATCTACAACTTTTCAATCCCATATTTTGTCAACTTTTATCAAAATTTGCTAAAATTCTGATTTTTATCTAAATCAAACAAGGGGTAAGAGAGGTATTAATTAATAGGTAATTATTTTTTAAAACTTTTCTAATACAAGAATTATATACTAAAATATGTCATAATTACAATACATTACGTGTTGACCGCGTTAGGCAATTGTCAATAAATCATTACAATAGCATGAAGAACCCGTTTAACAGTACATTTGAAAAGTTAAAAACTATTTTTGATATTAAAAAATTACTTTTGAACGTATTTGAATAATTTTCTGATCGTACTTTATCATATTTTAAGAATTTTTAGAGAAAGATGACGTAATATAGCTTTCTCAGAAAACTTTTTTACAAAAAACGAAAATAAAAGTTGTGCCAAACTAGCCCTTATTGAATATTGAACCAAAAAACGCATCATTTTACGAAAATAGATAAATAAATATTGTCGACAAAATTGAAACAAAATTTCACTTTTAAACGTTTAATTCTTAATAGCGAACAACCAAAATTATATATATTTTTTGAATTTGTTCTATTTTTATTTAATTCATTGAATGAAAAGCAGATATTCAAACTCGTGTTATTGTGAAATTCACCTATTATTATCAACTTACAAGACTTGGACACAAGCCGCTAGTTTGATCCGAAAAATCAAAAATCAGTTTGTATTCCTACATGATAACATGTAGACAATATAAAAATACAAATTGAAAAGTTAATTGCTTCTTTCTTACAATTCACCACTTAACCGATTCCAATTATTTGATTTTTTTTTAAACATATATTTGATTTTTAAAACATTGTGAATAAATGTCAAAAATAAGTTAGAACTTCAATATAGAAATTATAACCCTATTTGATTTTGATTAAAAAAATAATTTTTATTAAATTTTGATTAAAAAAAATCATGAAATACATACTTAAAAAGTTGATAAAATTTGTAAATATCATAAAATACATGAATAAAAAAAAGTTTATAAAAAATAAATTTTAATAAGTGTTGCCCAAAGTGGCAAAGCATGAAAGGTGTGCAGGTTTCGATATGCTGCAAATGAAGCCACGTGTAAGAATCCTACTGATTATCTTACATGCTTTTGTACAGAATCCAGTACAGTACCCCAGACAACAATTAGACTTTCTCTGTAAGAAATCAGAGCATCAGCAAATCAGATTCAATCACGACCGTCAGTCCCGTTTTCGTAATTAAATCCAACCAGTAAGGGTAGTTACATAATCCTTAATTCATCCTAAAAACCCCTCATTTGAAGCACAGCATCAGTATTGGGACCCACACCCTCTTTGTCTGAATGCATGACCAATAATAAACTACTTGAAATGGCAAAAATCTAATTATTTAAAGTCTCCCCCCATCAAGGCTTAATTAAATATTATTTCCAAGATTACTTAATTAAAAAAATATTTTATGGAATTGTTCACATTTTTAGAGTAATGAAATTGAGCCCCGTTTAAGTGGCAACACTTTATATGTTCGATTCGATTAAATGAATTTATCATCTGATATCATACAATTGTCACCCAAATTAGTATTCAACCCCAATCCGAATGAACAGCATTAATCTTTCTTACCTTTTTTTTACAAGTAAATCAAAAGCCTACTTATATATACACATACACATATAGATACAATTAGCACGTAGGTTACATGTTCGATAAAGTAAATTACATAGTACATGATAATATTAATTAAGATTACAAGAGGTGTTTTGTGAAAATGATTAAATCTTATCGAACAATATTTAAAAATAAGTACTTGAAATCTTGTTTATTATTTTGTTTACTCTCATATAATATTATGTGCTATATATATATATATATATATATGTATATGCACGAATATAAATAATCAAACCTGAACGGTCTAATAAGAACTATTTAAGGATTCGTTTGACAAGTTTTTTGAAAAGTTAAAAATTGCTTCTGAAAATGAATATAAGTTTTGAAAAGTTAAAATTGGTTTCTGAGAATGAATAGAAGAGTTTTTAAAGAAAATTAATATAAAATAAATTTTTTAGAAAACTCTTTTACAATAAGTATAAATAAAAGAAGAAGTCGTATTGAACAATATCGAACGATCTAATAATACTGTTTAGCAGACATGCTATAATCAATGAATTTCCATATAAAATCATAAATCATATTAAATTTATATAGGTGGACAGTTTTTTATATTATCATATTAAATTTTCATTAATATCTGCACCAAAAAGCAAGGAAAGAATCTAGAAATGCTCATTTCTTTTCATTTCATCAAAATCCCAGAAATATGAACAAATCATATTACTGTATCATGAGAGAGATATAGTGATATAGTGATATAGAGAGAGAAATTGAATAGAAAAGGCAGAGAATATAAAGGACCAGATGTTGACAAATTCTACGTCGTTGTTCTTACAAGGTCATTTGTTTTTGTGGAGATTTCGTATATAGGATCTCTCTCTTTCTCATTTTCTTGAAAATTAATTATAATTATATAATTAGAAAAATATATACATACACTTGAAAAAGAATCCTTTTTTTCTTCATTCTCTCTCTAAAAGTAGTTGCTTCCTTTTTTTTTTTTTTTCTCTCTATTCGCTATAAATAGAGAGAGAGGCCCAGCAGATCGAAATCTCCAATGTTTTGTTCAGTTTAAGAAGGATCCCAGCTTCTTCAATGAAGTTATCAAGCCATTCTCTTTATTTTTTATTTCCTTTTATTTGACTATTATTGTTATTATTACTGTTAAATTTTATATGTTTTGGCTTCTTTTTATTGGTTTTCTTTTTCACTAGTGGCCTATAGTGTTAAAGACTTTGAATTTCACATTATTCTGAGTTAATATAGATACTGTGGGATGATTCAATCTACAAGGGGTTCTTGAGCACTGATTCCAGGATGTGGGTCTGAGGTAAATTTATATTTTTATTCATTTTCTGACTTTTTATTTTCAAGATTTTATTGGATTTTGACTATGACCCTGGAGATGATAAGTCTTGTTTTTCCCTTTTAATTTTGCTCATGAGTAATTGTCTGATTATAGGAATTGTAATTGTTCTTAAAATGACCACTGTTTGAAAATTTTTAATGATTGTTTTTAATTGCTTGGATAATTTAATTTATGCATTTTCTTTATTAAAAAGTCTCATATATTTTGGGTTTGTTCTTTGTTCTTCAATAGATTAAATTGTAAACTGCAAACGGGTGCTTAATCTGATGAGTGATCATTTCAACTTAGGATGCACTTGAATTTTGTTTCTATAAATTCACCATTGTGGTGCAAAAAGATTGCAGCTCTGTTGGATGTATGTCTTGCTGGTTATTTGCTTGTTTGTAGCATATCTTAAATTCTCTGTATTTTTCAACTTTAATTGTGTTAGTCCAAGAGTGTTAGAATCTGCCTTGATAATTTAAACTAAATTTGTTCGGGGGATTGATTAAGTTTCCTAAATTAGAACCTCAGATGTCATTATCAAAATATTCAAAATATGCTACAGTCCCATTCGATCTGTATGTTATGTTGTCATGAATTTTATTGGCCTTAAGCCGTCCGTTTTTATTTGTTGAAGAGCATTTGAGTAAATGCCTAGGTTTTATCATCTTACTCGAGCATTCACGAATAGATATACAAGGTCAGTTCCTCTAGTTCTCCCTGCTTCTTTGAGATGTGATTTTTGGCAATGAAATTTACGAGCTACAGGCTCCTTTTTATATATATTTCAAGATTAGAAAAAATAGCCGATGTTGAATAAAAGAACTCTTGATGTGAGGTTTCATTTATTAGTGTGCTCGTTCTACTTGGTTATTTAATTTTATTTGCTGATGTGAAAATGACGACCTATATAGGTGCAGTAAGTAATTCTGTTGGTTGGGGTGTCTTACGAGAAATTATTAAATCTGTTGGATTACTTTCGTCATGAGATAAAAAGTTGAACCCCCTTAATTTACTTAGACACGTGTAGCGTACATGTGCCTGACTTTTGTATCTCGTATCTGTTCATTATCAAAAGTAACATTTATTATTGCGGTCGTTAGATTTCAACAATATGAGCTGGATGAGTGTAATCTAGTCGGAATTTAGAAAATATTCAACGCGTCATTATCTATTTCTTAAATGAGTAGCATGTCATTAATTGATTTTTCCATTTGCTTACAAACAATTAAATCTGACCTTGTATATAAACAAAGAAGCTCCAGGAGTTATAGTCTTACATATCCACCAGCTTTGTACAATAAAAAGTAGAGTCTTCTCCATCTTTTGTTTCATCGGTAAAGAAAAACTATTCTCGTTATGGAGAGAAAGTGAGCCGTGTTTTCTTCTTCCTCAATCAGTGAAGGGCGTGCTTGGATTTCTTTTTAATGTTGTCGCGTGAACTTTGAGGTCCATGTATGTAAGAAGCAGCTGTTATCCCACATGAAGGCACACATTTTATTTTCTTTCTACCCACTTTATCAGCTCTATGTTCGTTCCATCGTTAGATCTGCAGTTATATGTAAGTTGCTTATTTTTTGCTATAATTATTCTTCTCTTATAATTTTTACTCATATCAAAGAATTTTGAATGTAAATCTTGCATCGGTGTCCTTCCTAACATATTGAAATAGAATTTCTTATTTCCTAAAGCTGTAATGGAAACTGTGGGATGTTTCAAATAATTTGAATCATTTGACATCAGATGTGATGATTCCCACTTTTCTTTTCCTTTTAACTCTTTATTTTGTTCTATCTTTTCTTGGTAAAATCACGAGCTAAAACATCAAAAGAGTTGGTAACGTTAATGAATTTGGTTGGCCAAATTGCAGAAACGAAAAGATATGAATTTGTACAGTGTATGCTGTAATCCAATTGCATGGTGACCTATTATATTACTGGATTTAGAAATTATCCATTCCCAAAGATGCATGCTTAATCTTGTATATTGACAGTGGAAATTTTACATATCGATTATACTTTATTCCTCTAACAACTTGTCTTTCTTCCATTTTGCAATTTCGCAACTCATAATTCAAACTTCAAAAGAGAGTTAGAAATTCTGAAGTTCTTGAAAAGTCCGTCAAATATGTTGTGGAGGGTAAAATTGGAAATTCTGATTTTCGTCGCAATTTCGACCTTTTCTTTTTCTTGCACGAACTTTTGATTTTATAATCAGAAAAATGCCCCTCAGCACTTAATTTGCCAAAGAAAAGAAATGTTATTTTTATTTTTCTATTTTTTCCCCTTGGAGATAGAGGGACTCTCATCTTTTGACGAAGAGGTGGATTGGTTTTTTGTGATTTTCTGGTTCATTGGATTTTTTGATAATTGTATTAGGCTATCTTTCTTGTATTAGAAAACCATATTGCATAACTTTTTCTTCCTTCTCTGTATGTTTAGTTGGCATGCCAGATTGTCTTTGTTTTCTATTCAATAACTTGGCATAATGTTGCCAAGACTTCCATGCAACATTCTAATGTCTGTAACTGCGTCAGTTGGAGAAAAGTGAGCAATTGCTGGTGAATTTCAGTTGATAGAAAATTATTGCAAATTCTGAGCTATAATATTTTATTTTGAAATCTTGTCTGTTTAATTTCCTTAATCAAATTTGGTTTTTAGTTCTTATCTAAAGCCTTTGAAGACAAGGTAGAACTCAACTGAACAACAATATGGCAAGGTGCAACTGAAAGTTTCAGTGAAAAGGCACATGTCAATTATGTTATTTGAGGTCTATTTTAAGTTGCTAGGTTTATTACCTAAAGGTAGTAGTCTCACATATATATGCTAAGAAATTGGTTTTCAAGTTTGTCTGCATTGTTAAATGTTGGAAGCTAGCTCCCAATTTTTTTCTTATATTTAGTGCAACACATAAATTATGGATATAACAATATACTAGCATTAATTTGATGTGAAAGAGAAAGATCCTTGTTTGGATATTGTTTTCTTGTTCGGGCTGTGATGGATGTGGTTTTGTCACAGAAAGTGTTGCCAAAGTTGAGGTGAAAAACAATTTGCTTTGCTTTTGAATTCTAGGTCAATCGTGATGTTAAAAATGTCAGTTTATCTATTTTTTTTTTTTCTGTCCTCGGTATAATTTTGTGGTACTGCTGTTCAAATGCATTGGTTTATGAAACAAGGTAATAATACATGGCTTATTCTTTCTATTAGTATTGCATGATAAATGGTTCCTAGCTCTTGGTAGTAAAAAAAATATGGATTTTATGATCACAGCTTGATATTAATATTGTTTCATGGCTTTGTCTTGTTGAGATTTCTTTGTCATTTTCATTAATATTGAAACTTGTACTGATGCTGAGTAGTAGGACATCTTATTACCTGCAAGTGATTTTACTTAATCTGGAAAAGGAATAAAAAACTACGGGGAAGTGAAAAAAAGAATTATGTCACATTGACACGATTATTTTACCATTCAAATCTTCTCTGCAGGAATGGGAACAAAAGTGCATTGCAAAAGCTACTTGCCGGGATATTACTCCATGAGGGACCTTAACGAGGATTCTAGCAGTAGTAGCTGGCCCCTGTTTTATGGCGACGAGAACTTAACAAGTGGGCAGTATTACAATGGTTTCATGCCAAGGACTATAACAGATAGATGTCTAGGACATGATAAGGATGCATTAAAGCAGAAAATGCTAGAACATGAGACAATCTTCAAGAATCAGGTGAGTATAATTTTTCTGTCACGTCTCTCATTCTTAGACATCCACTTCGTTCGCTTCTATTAAGTTCTCAGTTCACATGTTTGGCTCAGCTTAAAAAGTTAACTTACAAGTAAATAAGTAAGTTTCAAAATAATTAGTTATTTATTGGTGAAAGTAGGAAATAAACAAGTTATTTGTTTTGACACTAAAGTAAGAGTTACTTTCAAAAAAAGTAAAATGCTTAAACATGTTTGGAGATAAAAGAATTACTTAAGACTAGCGTTATTTTTTTTAAGCTTAGTCAAACATGCTCGTGAATGTAAAATGGAGTCGTTTTTATACTTTAATGATCCAATGATGTTGCAGAGCTTGATTATTTGAATCTTCACTTTCATCCAGGTTCATGAGCTCCACCGTCTTTACAGAATTCAAAGGGATATGATGGAAGAAATCAAAAGAAAGGAACTACACAAACATCAGGCATCCATCGAACCATCATCGTCATCAAATCTTCAGGGATCTCAGATGCCAACGAAAGATGCTCGAGATTGGCATATGCCAGGCATTTCTTTGTTGAATTCTGGTTATGGTAGATTATCAATGTCAAGATTTGAAATTGTTAATTCTCCTCTGAGTTGTACAAAAGGGAACGACACACAGGCTGGTCCTTTTCAGTTCCAAGATGGGTGTACTTCAAAGGACTCTGATGCATTAGATTCTAGACCCTCCAAGGTGAGGAAGAAGTTATTTGATCTTGAGCTTCCGGCCGATGAGTACATGCATACAGAAGAAGGGGAACAGTTACCAGACCACAAAGTATCCGGCATGTTGAGTTACGTTTCTAATGGAAATCCAAAAGTAGAACCCCAGAGCAGTATGAAGATTTCCCTTGGTGATGGTGGGATGACTGATTTCCATAGAGACGTTTCAGCTTCAGGTTCCCATTTAAGGGGCTGTGCTGGGTTGGCTGATCTAAACGAACCCATTCAGATTGAAGAAGTAACAGCTCCATCATCAATTGGTTTTATTGGTCATATTGCCAGCCGTGGAGCGACTAAAGGTATAAATCAGTTTGCTAAAGGAAATCCAGGAGTTTTCGGTGTACCAGGGGAAACCATACATTCCCATAATGGATCTTTGATAAATTCATCTATTGAGAGTAAGGGCAACGAGAGGGGGTGGCTCTCCCGTATATATGAAGCAGGTAAATTTTTTGGTAAAGTTCCTTGAAAGTAATAATTTATTCTTTATTTTTGTTCACTTGTTTTCTATCTCCATGTCTGTTAAATTTTATGCTGTGTAGAAATTCCTTTTCGCATCACTAAGTTTTAACTAGATTAGAGACTATTGAAATCCTTATTTTATTCACGCTGTACAAGACAATCACTTAGTGACCACCTCTACACTCGAGTTTAAGCATTGAAAACTCGAGTAATAATTTTTCTCTTTGAACTGATGGTTTTATGAACTTCCTATCTTTCAACATATAAAACCTCCTATCTTTCAACAGGGACCGGAAAATATAACCCAAGTTCTGTAACTCAAGGTCTCCAACAAAATAAATCGCCGATACCTTGTCAGTCAGCACACGTCATGCTCAACCAGGTTCACCATCGTCCAGGAATATATCCAACAGGTTATAGTAGAGAAGATCTGTGGAGAGATGGACCTAACCGTGATCACTCCAATTATAGCCATTTAGAACCAATTGCGGATTCTCATACCCGTGGGCCATACCCGTCCATTAATTCTACAGGGTTTGCCAATTTATGGTCTCACTCCATCTCGTCTTGGACAAAGCCAACAAATAGCTCTACTCAAAAGTTGACCACATTTCAACCATCTTTCAGTTCAGCTTCAGGTTTGCATCCGTATGCGCAGAGCCACGAAACTTTTGGAGACAAGTGGAAGGTCAATGTTAGTTCTAGGTTGAATCTGGGTTCTGGAAATGATTTAACAAAACGTAATGGATTTCATCACGGGTCTACCTCAGGATCCAAAGAATTGCCGGGCTTTGATTATCTTAACTGCAGTAGGGATAATAAAGTAGCATCTGACCGTTCAACTAATCCTGGATTCGAGAAGTTTCTGAGTGGCTCCAGTCATGTTGATCTAAAACCTGCAATAGATATTAACTTGAACGAGTTACTTCCGAAGAACTCATCAAGTGAGGCAGTTCCTCTGCATGATCACGCGGATGGAAAAATAATGCCTGATGACCAACAGATGGCTTTGCCTTGGCTTAAACCCAAGCCGGCATATAAAAATGAGGTTGTGAATACTAGGAGATCAGAACTCTCGGGGGACTTGGGCTGCTTCCAAGCTTCTTCCCGTTGCAAGACTGAAGTAGTGAGTGATCTTAATCAAATGTTCATGCCAAACATCGTGTTGGCTCCTAGTGATCTCGAGATTGGGGCTAAAAATGAAATAAGTGAGACTCAGAATGTCAAGAAAATTTTCGGGTTTCCCATGTTTGAACCCAATGCTCGTAACCTTGAGTCATCAGACCATGTTTCCACCTCGACAACTCTCGATTCCCCTCCCGACGGGAAAAAGGTCAAAGATGAAAGGAAAAACAGAATGATTGACATTAATCTTGCTTGTGAGTCTGATGAGCCGATTACTACAGAACAACTGATTGTAGAGAAGGAAATGTGTACAGAAGCTACAGGTATCAGACATCACATTGATTTGAACTCTTCAATTAGTGAGGATGAAGAACCACCAGCACCCTCTATTGCAAGCAACAATGGCTGTGTGAAGATAATCTTGGACATAGATCTGGAAGTCCCTGTTCTTCTGGACAGTGAGGATGATAATACACCGTCCAAAGAAAATATACAACATGAGGCCTCATTACAGCCACTGGAACATGAACCCGGAAAAGTACAGGATGAAGATCTTAGGAACGCTGCAGAAACAATATTTTCTATCTCAACATCTTGTCATCGAATTCCCGTGGACGATGGCATTTGCCATCCATCTGATACATCCTATTCAGATTCACTCATCTGGTTTGTCAATGTTGTATCATCACTTGCAGACGAGTTTGAGAGTAAATCTGGCGAAGAATCAAGAGTTGGGGATCCCACACCATTTTGTGAGAAGATAGACGAGTTTGAGGCTATGGCATTGCAACTAACAGAGACAAAAGAAGAAGACTACATGCCTAAACCCTTTGTTCCCGAAGTCGAAATAGTGGAAGAAATGGGAGCCGGTTCAAATAGAACTCGAAGGAATCAGACAAGGAGAGGAAGGCAGCGGAGGGACTTTAAAAGGGATATCCTTCCCGGTTTGACCTCACTCTCCAGGCATGAGGTGACTGAGGACCTCCAGACATTTGGTGGGTTGATGAGAGCCACAGGCCATTCTTGGAATTCAGGCATGACAAGAAGGAATGGCACAAGATATGGGGGTGCTCGGGGAAGGCGCCGTACAGTGATTGAATCTTCCCCTACTGCTATTTCAAGCCCAGTTAGCGTTCCATTGAAGCAGCAACTTAGTAATATTGAAGCTCGTTTGGAGGACGGAAGCCTAACAGGCTGGGGGAAAACAACTAGACGGCCCCGCAGACAAAGATGCCCTTCTGGTAATCTTTCAACTATTGCATTAACTTAACAATGCAGAGTCAGTTATTATTGTTTCGGGATTTATAGAGAGAAGTAAGACGCATGGGAGCTTGTTTTGTGAGTTTTGAGATTCTGGCTGCTGGTACCTATGGTTTGGCTTTGTAAATCTCGTTCTGATTGTCTTTGTCTTACCGACTTGTATTAGCTAGATATAATGTCTGATTTCTTGTGGATAATATAGCAGCATCGCTTTGAATATGTGCATTCATCTTTATCAAAAGCTATTATTGCTTTTTCGATTTTTGAATTCTCTCATCACTGCCCGGGTGCAAGAATGTGTCCCACGAGATTCGACTCACCTACAGAGGGAGCAATTCATTGTCTTGGAACTTTTGAGATTGTAAGGTTATATCAGCTGGAAATACTCAAAAACAATTGGTGTCTCAACTTTGTGGCTAGGTTGACCTGTCAAGGAAATGGTCCAAACTGTTGTGAGCTTATTGTCATATTTACTAACATTATCGTACATAATTCGCATCTGTATTAGGTGGTTGGAACACGTGTAGTTTTTAAGATGCTACGCGATTTTTATAGAACAAGTTAGAAGAAAGAGGTGTGGATCGAACACGATCTACAATAATTTGTAACTTGTAGAAGTGCAACAACAAAGGAAAACACTTCTTATAGGACCCTTAAGGCGAGCCTATAGATTGTAATTTGTAAATACCAACTAGACAATGTTAACGAGAGGTTAGAGCTACCTTGATATATGCTAAAATATTAAGAATGAATATGTTTGATGCGTTGACTTAACTCGAAAATGTTGTCGTACATCTCTTTTTTTGTTCACGATAAATTTTTATACATCATCAAATTATAATATTTACTAAACTGATGAGATAGAACAAAGATTTTCTCAGTTTGTGAAGTTCAATTTTATTCTTATCTTAAATTTTGATTGAAATTGAAAATTTTATCACGCGTCTCTTTTTTTTGTTCACAATAAATTTTTATACATCATCAAATTATAATATTACTAAACTGATGAGATAGAACCAAAATCTTTTGAGTTTGTGCAGTTCAATTTTATTCTTACCTATATTTTTACTGAATTTGAAAATTTTGTCACACCTCTTCTTTTTGTTCACGATAATTTTTTTATAAACCAATATGCATAGATGTCATTAGACACAAAAATATATTAATATGTATACAACTTGGGATTTGATTGGATACTCCAAGAAAGTAATAAAAAACTGTACATTCTCGTGGTGGCATATTCATCGTTACACAAGACAACATAAGAAATCTAACTTCACCTTCTTCCTTAATCATATCCCTCTACCAATCCAATGTACCAAACATGTTAACAATGTTCCTTATCTCAGTATTGTCAAAAGTCTTCCTACAGTGTACAAGGCTCAAGAACGAATTCACCATGAGTTAAAGTTCCATATCTCAGTATTTTTAGACCTATGCTTCTCATCTTTGATCTCCAGAATCATCTGTATCTCTATTAACTAGGTCTCTTGGGTGCTTCTTAGAAAGTCCATTCTCTGATGGAACCTAAATCCATTAACCAAGGCACCCCTAATGCTAGCATCTGCAGGAAATGGCATTGAATTTACAAATTCATACGCTCAGTTTAGATCACCAACTCGACTCAACATATCAACCAAGCGAGCATAATGCTCGGAATTGTGCTTTAACTTCGAAATCCTTAATCATCGAGTTAAAGTTTAACTTCGCTTCAACATATCCAGCATGACTGCAAGTTCTGTTGTGCTATCGAAAACTCTTCGAGCCATCTGTAGGTCGCCACGTCTAGCATACATGTCGGATAGAGCTGTATCCATTTACATATCTTGGGTTACACCAGAAGTAATCAGCTTACTAGGAATCCATTTTCCTTTCTCTATGTATCCTAGATTTGAGCAAGCTTAAATTGCACTTAAAAAGGTTACTTCGTCCACTTCAAGACAATTGACATACATTTCGTTCAAAAGACAGATGGCATCTTCTAAGTAGCCATTTTGAGAGAATCCACACATTATAGAATTCGTGCTATAGCACTTTCTCGTTGGGCAATACGAAAAACCTGATAGGCTGAATCCACAAATTCGCATTTAGAGTACATGTCAATTAGAGCATTTTGCACAAACTCCTTCAATGGACAACAGCCATGTACTTGACATCCAATTTTAGAAAAACCAGCATCTCTCCACAGGCCAATAGAACACTTGCTATTAGAGTCCCACATTGCTTGGGAAATTATAAATGATCCACTTAATAAGGTGAGGGCAATCCTTCCCTAATAAGCCGGTTTTATTAGGTGGAGTTAGGCCCAATATTCCTAACATTATTAATATGGAAGTCTTGGCAGNCCTAATAAGCCGGTTTTATTAGGTGGAGTTAGGCCCAATATTCCTAACATGGTATCAGAGCTAGGCCCAATTATACAATGTTGGGTGCCACCCAATATCGATTTGTTCACAGTTGTTTGGCATGGTCCACGCTGTGCGTGAGGGGGCGTATTAGAGTCCCACATTGCTTGGGAAAATATAAATGATCCACTTAATAAGGTGAGGGCAATCCTCCCCTAATAAGCCGGTTTTATTAGGTGGAGTTAGGCCCAATATTCCTAACACTTGCCAAGGCAAATGAATCGGCCAACATCCCTCGAATAAACATTTGAACATTGGCCATTTGTTCCCAAACACAACCTGGAATGAGTAATTTCAATGATACTAATATTGGTATCCACACATTACAGACAATGTCTATAAAGACACTGGCAAATACCGTTGTAGAACAATTCTGCAGTACTCAAATCGCCAAATTGTCTATACATTGTAGCAAGAGAACTCACCACTATAGCACATACACTTCAATTAGAGTAATATGTCCGTGTCCGATACGTGTCAGACACAAGTCGATACCGACACTTCTTGGTACTCTACCGTAATCATTTTTCTTTTTATATTAAAAATATTATATATTGTTATTTCAAAGTTATTAGTAAGTAACAAATATATACTCATGTTTAAAAGATTTCAACAAGAAAAATCAATAACAAGTACAAAATTAATTTTATACTATACAAATGAAGAATTTTTAAGAATTTAATCAACGTGTCGTGTTTGTACTTTTTTTAAAAATCGCGTGTCAGCATATTCAACACGTATCGTGTCGGTCACACATGTCCGTGTCGGTGCATCATAGGATTTCACCAATGCCCCCATGATCATTTTCGACATTCCTTCAAACCACATAACCATGAACTGACTTTTCATCTCTCGATAATCTCAACTCACCACAGGCCTCAGATATACTAAACATAGTTACCGAATCAATTTCCATACCTTCCCTCGCCATTCTGAACATGAACACATATTATTGAACTCCAAGAAATCATTTCTCACTGACAATTCATCAAATATTTTCCTAGCATTACACAAACACCCAATTCACCATACATACTCAGCAATGAAGTCTCAACAAAGGGATCAGACTCAATCCCAGATTTTATAATCCTACAATGGACCTTTTTCCACATTCCAAGATCATTAATTGCAGAGCAGGGCCTCAGAATTGATGACAAAATGAAGCTACTAAATTGGGTCACATTATACATCATCTTTTCGTACATAAAAATGGCTTCTTGAAGGAGGTCATTCCACACACAGCTTTTGTTCAAAACACCCCACATGAAGGGAACTGATTTAGAAAATTGTCAAAAATTAGTTTTGAGGATTGATGAAACCCATTTGAGCATAGGATTCAATGAACTTGGCTGATACAAGGGGGTTCCATTGCAGGCTGGTCACTCTGAGGTGTGCGTGGAGTTGAATGAGCTTTCTTGAGGTTCTGCAGGATCTGAACAGTGGCATATAAAGTTACATTTTTGGCTTGATTACATCAAGAATTCAAAATTTAGTAGGAGGTCCTACAAGAAACTGGAATCTACGGTAGAAGAATTTCCAAGCTAGAAAAGAAGAGTAGTTTCTCGAGGCTTGAATTCCAGGGAAGGCGGATGTTATGCAAAATATGCATCAATTTGGGTTATGTAGAAGTGTGCGTTGTGCGCGTGAGGAAGCATTGGCGAAAATGTGAACTTGGACAAAATCAAGAAAATCGCTTAGGCGTGGGCTGGAGTGGAGAATTAAGCATGTGACCCACCATTGGTATATTTTGAGTCGAAAAAATAGTATACTCCAATTTTTACAAGTATTTATAAGCACACCAAACCGATTTCTACTTTGACTACACTCCTAAATTGAGTTATTAGAGATCTCAAAATGATCACGAATTCATATAAATTTGACATGAAGAATGCCTTTCAACTACACAAGGGAAGGGGGATCCGATAGAATTTCTATTCAGCTTCATAAACAATACCCTAAACCACTTTTTATTTCTTTTGGGAAAAAAAATTTGTAATCCGAAATGAAAGTCAAACCATCTGCAGGAGAAAAACAGGGCTCGATGCGTACTCATCTAGCATGTTGATATGTTTGGACTACACATTATTAAGGAACAGAATCACGTGAGATATTTTCTATTATCTTGTCCAATAGTGCTTACTAAACACGACTTCAAAATTCCGACAAATTTTACGAATACACCCATGCGCCTCTCTAATCTGTGAAATGAAACTAACCCAAGATTGCTTTCTACAAAGTTGTACTTATTTTACACAGCCAAGATATGCACAAAACAGAAGCAGCTTCCTACTATAACGTTACACAGAGGAGTCCAATCAAATTTCATCTTGAAAAACTTTAGTACTACAAATAGTTATTCATATAATCAGATCTGTATGATGTAACTTAAAAACTTCTTTAATGGGATATGGAACTTTTTACCGTAAAAGCAACAGTGCCCTGAAACTTCTTAACTAGAGAAATGTTTTTGGTCGATTTTCTCTAGCTTGTCCAGACAGGAGATGAGGCATCAAAGGTTCACGCATCTTTTCCATCTTCCTCATTTTGTGGGTCGTGTGGCAGTTCATGACGAGGCTGGTTGTATTTCTCGCGCAGCTGTTTAATCGGGATAAGATCTCCAGCTGCGTCAGCTCCATAAAACAAGAAAGAAACATAAGGGTGATCAAATCTATCCTGCACATTTGATGACAATCTCAAACAATTAGATGCAGAATAAGCCGGATAGCCTTTTCATTTAATGATGATTCAACCAACCATGTCTTGTTGATTGGGTGTCAGTAAATTCTCCTCAGGAACTGCAGCATAATACCGATTGGGAATCAAATCAGGGGCACAGAGCAGATGAACACCACAGAATGCAAGAATCAAACACAAATAATGAAAAAGGCGTACAAGTAACAAGAATTACAACTGAAGAACGTAAAGGAATCAGGTACAAAATATACATAGGGCTTACCATATGCTACTAACAGGTTGGGGTCTTCGTGTACATTGACCAATACCTGCAAGACAATAGGTTAAATTAACTATAGTCTATAGTGGGTTCCCCCCATTTGGTTACCAAGTAATGCTAATTCTACTTATTATTACACAATAAAGGTTCATAGCAAATAAAATATGGTATTTGACATTTAAATGCTACACACATCAAACAGGAGCTACGTGGGAATGGAACCAGTTTAACTTGGCTGGGCATTATCAATGAGAAAAATGTAAAGAACACATCTTATGGTGGATGGTGGCGAACTGCAGCATCAGGATTGACTGATACTAGGTAACCTCGAAGCTAGAAAATTTATTTAAGAATAAAAAAAAAAATTTAAAAATAAAAAAATTGGAAACAAAATTTATTTAAAAGTAAGGGTTAATTACGTTAAAGGTCACCAAAGTTTTGAATAGTTATGCCCATTGTCATTTGTCCCTGAAATTATTTTTATTGTAATAATCACTCAAGTTTCTAACTATTACGCTAATGATCACTCATAAAAAATTAATATTAAATCTTAAGTGGCATTATTAAGTGCCAAAATGTCACCAAAATAAATAACGCCAAATCAACAAAATTGGAGAGTTAGAAAACATAATGCAACTTCAGCTTTCGTCAAATTTTGGGCTACAATCGTAGTATAAACCCACATTATTATTGTAACAACGATTTTTGCAAACTCGACCTCATAAATAACATTAGTTCGTGACACGTTGGCACTTAATGCAACCGCATTGGATTAAATGTTATTTTTTTATGACCGAGTGATTATTACTGTAACAATTTAAAACTCGAGCGCTACTTACTTTCAAACTTAGGCAAACATGCAAAAGGCACATTCTTCACACAAAAGCATAGGGATGCATATTTGTCCAGTTAAACCTGATAAAATGGCTGATCAGGGCCACGAACCAACTTTTCGATGTTAGCAGTTTCCATCCATGACTTTGACTCAAAGCACACTGGATCCATTCCACAAATAACAGCACGATATCCTAGGATCACCAGATCATATATTAATAATACAAAGAATCATGAGTAGTCCAGCAGGTATCCATCAATTATGGACTCGAAATCCAAGCGGGATAGCAAAAATTCCTCAGAACAGAAGATTATGTTTATTTTCGTGGATATAATGTAAGAAGCTAGTTAAATAAGTTGATATGGGGTAAGAAGCAAAAATAATTTCTCCTTGTATGCTCAGGAGTGCATGCTAAACACGCTTTATAATAAGCTCTAATGCTAAACTATTTAAACAGACATTGTAGTGAAAAAGATTTAGGTTTTATTTAGAACTAAATCAATAAAGATAGATATATTTTACTACATTTAGCAAAATTGACCTATTAATTATATGCTAATTTTGTTTCACCTCTTGAGGATGGGAAACATGTACATGGAATTAGTACTTGCCAAAACAATATGGATCAGAAGTAGCACTAGTAGTTTGCACAAATTCTTTCATAGTTTCATACATTATATTACAAGGTGAGAAATTTAACAAAAAAGGGCTGGGGCCAAAATGAGTCGACTCAATTACCAAATATCTTATGCTTCACTGTCTGCCCCAAACGAAAAGCGTATTGCACATTTTCATATGCTTGAATTTTTACCGATGCAGCCAAAGACTCAGCCTCAAGTTTGGAAATTTCATCCCGTAACTCAGCTGCCAAGTTATAGTTCTCACTCTGAATTGCATTCTGCAGGTCTGCACTGAAAGAAGTACAGGTTTTGCAATAAAGTTTTTAGACAAACTGATATGGGAAAATTGGAAAGAAAAGAGAAAAAAGACGATAAAAGTAACCTACGAACCAATAAGGCTCTTATTTGGCAATGATTTGAAGAAATCATAAGGAAAACTGAAAGGAGACTTACCGAAGGCGTAAAAGGCTTATGGCTATATCTTGCACTTCACTCTTTGAGGCTGATCCCCTTCTATTTTCTTGGAGCTTGATAACCTCAGATTCAACCTTCCATTGGAAACATCACATAAACATGCTAAGGTCTTCACGAACACCTCAATTTTACATTAAAATCTAGTCTATATAATTTCTGAGAAAATTACAAACAATTATACAAGTTGTAATACTAAGCATATGTTTGGCAAGTGTTTATAAATAGATAAAAATGAGTGATGGATAAGTGGGTAGTATTTGTGGGGCCTGAAATACATGGATAAAAAGTGGTTTGACTTTTAGCAAGTGTTTATAAACACTTGCCAAGCGGAAACATGCACTGCCACCGAAAGAGAATAGTAACTATAATCCATCAAAAACTTTCAATAAAGATACATACAGAGACAAAATCTTCTTCGCAGTAAAAGTGTGTAGTATAAGAAAATACGAACAATGACTGATCTAATCCTAACCTCAGTCAGCTTGTTCCTCAATTCTTGAGCAATTTCATACTGCTCCACATTCAGAGCATACTGCAATATAATACAGCCGAGCTGAGTTAACACATTCCTTTTCTAGCCATTTTAAACATTTAAAGGGAGTAGCAACAAACACTCCAAACCTGTACACGAGTTGCCAAATCCAGCTGGAAAAAGAACATTAGTATATCCTCATTTGCACTCTCACTGCGCTCACAGCTTGCATCCAATTCTGATCCCTTATCACCTCTAAACAGCCATCCAGCTTCAACTCTCACATTTCCAGGTCGAGATATATCAGATTGACCCGCAAAGGATGAGGTTTTTCTACCATGAGAACAAAGGTACAGTTTTTGAACCCCAAAAACTATATGTATTTCCTTCATTTGCCCTGAATTCCTCCATTCGTTGTTCACTCCACAAACAACACTGCACTGGGAAATTGCTAATGTGCTCATTGACATACTTTGCACCATTTCAAGAGTGCAATTGCACTCCTTAATTTTCGTCCGGTTGGAAAGAAACAACTGGATTCGCTTCTTAATCTTTTATTTCTTTGGCATGCATCTAAAGTGAACCAATGTACAATGAGTGTTGATGAAAACCATGGAAAAGAAAGATTCAATACATAGAGTTGCACCAAACACCAACTATATATATGGATTTGTATCTCAAACACGAAGCTAAAGGAGTTTTATTCAAATTCTACAGCAGATTCAATAACTTCCATTACTAACCTCAATCCCGTCACATAAATTGCAGTGTTAGAGACTTTCACATGTCTGTAAACAGTGTTTTCAAAAGCACACTAGGCTTACCTCTTGTGGCACGCCTCGTACAAGGCATTGATTAGGAACCTCAAAGCTTGCACTTAGTGCTCTTTGTTAAGGCTTACGCCTTCACTTAGCAGTTTGGGCCGTTTTTCATTTTTTACTACGCTTACCTTCTTGGGGGTGTTTTTAAAGTTAAGTATTTTGCTTTTGTTTTAGACACGATCCAAACATTAAAAGATAAAAAGAAACAGCTTGAGATTATATAATCGAACAATTGGAGAACATTCAAATTCTGTTTTTTTTTTTCTTCTTTTCTGCAGCGCTCATGCTATTCAAATTGGTTAATGGGTTAAATTCCAATTTTGAAACTTGGAACCTATTGACAACAAGAATCAAACCCAAAATGATAACCCAAACCAAGTCCAAAGTTAACATCCTCACACAAACAGAAGGTGAAATTACTGTTTCAAAACACTAAAAAAAAGAAGAAAAGGAGAGAGAGAGGACATCATTTCCAAATACAAAAACTGAGTGCAATAAAAAAATGAATTCTTATTTCACTTGCAACGGGTGTTGTTTTAATGTGCAAGTGCGGCGTATTGTTTTGGGGCTAATTTTTTTACCTCTAGAAGTTCAAACTGTGCAGCGATAAGGAACTGAGCTTTTTCTGCTTTGTAGAGATATAATTACTCAAATTCCGAACTGAAATGGGCTTTCTGCAAAAATCTGGCGCCTCTCGCGCTCTCTGCGATCCATACAGCTAGATTTGGCTAACTCGATCAATATTGATAACCAAAGAAGGGAAAATTAGGAAAAGAAAAATCTGAACCAGTAAATTGGGGCCCTGTTTGATTGGTGAGGAATATAATTGATAACGTGGCACATTTTATAGCATGGATAAACGTAAAAAGTTACTAAGCCCTTGGTTGGTCCGATTAAAAATCGAATTAAAGGTCCTTTTGATTGCAATGGTGAAAAATGAGTGAAAAAAAATGTTTTATAGTGAAAAAAATTCATTAAAAATGTTTTACAGAGAATTGTAATTAAGTGTGTTTGATTGGTATAATTTTCCACTCGAAAAATTTTTAAATTTTGGATTTTTTGTTCACGTTTGACTTTATTTTATATAGAAATTATCCATTAAAATGATTTTTTTTACTATTGGTTATGAAATTTGTTATCATCGCCAAAAAGTAAAAAAAAAAAAATTGCTCAAAAATATTTTTTCATCAAAGTTTAGTATTCGTTTTGGCTTCGTTTGACATGAAAATTGTCAATTAAAATGATTTTTTTTTTTTACTATTGATTATGAAATTTATTTTCATTGCCACAAAAAAAAAAAAAAAATAAACCTGGAATTGCTTTTCCCACCAAAATGGTGAGAAAAACAGTTCCTCAATTTCCAAGAAATGGAGGCACTTGGATGCAAGGCAAGAAAATGGTTTCCCATCCAAATTTTGGACATCAAACACTCCATTTTCAAGAAGTTGGAAAAACTTTCATGGAAAAAAAAAAAATCTAATCAAACACTACCTAAAATTTAAGTCAAAGTCAACAATTAATTTTAATCATATTTTTTACAAGATTGAAGATCCACAACTTTTCAATCACATATTCCAACAACTTTTATCAAAATTTACTAAAAATTAATTTTTTAGCTAAACCAAACAGCGGTTTTAAGTATTTTTATTTTTTACTTTTTATCTTTTTTCTTAATTTTAACCATAAACTTGTTTAGCTTTGCAAAACTCGCTACAATTTTAAGTTCTCAATTTTCTATAGGTGACATTTCAAAAATTGAAATGAGGTTAGCGGACGACTCAAAATTGTAGTGAAATATGTACCATATATCAAGTGCACGAATAATCAATTAACAAAAAATAAGAAAAAGTTATTTCCATCAGCATACAGAACACTTCAAACACAGGAAAAATGGGATGCTAATGAGCGGATTAACAATCCGACGCAAGTAGCAATTGAAATATACGAAGGAAAAAGAAAAAAAACAATGCCAACAAGAAGCTTGAATTCTTGGCACAACAGCAGAATTTCGACAACTTTTCATACGATATCTATGGCCGCTGATTGACATACTTTATCCTTGGATCGAAAATTAGGCCCTTCCCTCCATTTACTTCTAAATCATGCCTGCATTGATATTTTCAAGAACAAGTTAAAGAGGAATTCCTAAATGGCTAAGCTTAAAAGTTATTTGTCAAGTGATGCAGGGTATTGTCACCACTTTGCCCGAAAATTATAACTGATGGTACAAATGCAATCAATCCTATATCACCCAGAATCACGTCCACGTTTCCATCCCAAGCTCAGTTCGTCGGGCCCATCTCGTTTTAGATATGCTTCTACAATAACTTCTATTTTTTTTCATGTAGGCTTTGTCACAATATGAAACCGAGTAATGCTATTTGTACATCATTGTGTACATATTCACATACAGATAGATGACATGTAAGAGAGAGAACGAGAAAAAAAGAGACGAAAAGAAAAGAAACTCAGTTATTATAATCTCTTTCTCTTCCATGTCATCTATTTGTACACCATTGTGTGCACAATAATGTACAAATAGCATTACTCATATGAAACCACTGAGATGAACATGAGTGATGCCAAAGGTTACGGCCACTTATAACAAAACACTCGCTATCTCTAGGTAATATAAATTGAATAACAACGAAAATGATTGATCAGAAGCGTGAAAACTCAACTGAAACACGAAATCTGGAATTTCTAATTGCTCACGGGGAACATACTCAAATAGTTGTAGAAGACGATCAATGTATACCACCTTCTTCCAAACCTAAAATCAGTTTCAAAAATTCAGAACTACTTCAAAAGAACGAGTTATTCCAAATTTAGACCTGTTATTTTGTGAGTGGGAAGAGAGAGATCAGCCATACCTCGTTATCCACCAACAACTGCAATGCAAGAATTGCAGCTTTCAAACCAAAGGTTGGATGAAGAATATAAAATCCCTACGCCATAGAAAGAGATACCAATTAAAAAACAGACAGGTTATTGCATCATAGAACATAGTATGGTGGGGTTGGAGGAAGAATCCCCGGCTACATACATGAAGATTACGCTGGTGTTTCCGGCCAAGTATTTTCTGTAATCTCTTCATCCATCCCAGATCCGGTTGCCTGTTTAGGAAAATCATAAATATGTAAGTTTCACACTAAGCTGCACCATCCCTTCACAAGCCCAAACAGGAAAAAAATCGACCTATAGATAAACTTAAAGTCCTTTTCAATAATTGCAAAATGAATTAAAGAAAGTTACTCTTTTTCAGAGCAAATAACCAAAAACCCATAAGCAAAGCATACTCACGATTGTAATGATGCCGCAGAGTGGAGATATACAATAGTATAAGGCTTCTGTATCAAGGGCTCAAACTCCTGAATGTAATAATGTGAATACAATTATCTACTGCAATAACACAAGTACAACAGATTCAAGGAAAGCTGGAGCAAGGCCATGAATTGTAAAATAGCAGAGTGGGTGTCAATAGAAATTATGAAAAACTTGATAGAGAACACTTGTAATAGTTCACCTTTACTACATACAACACAAACCGCTCTAGATCAAGACATCTAAGCAGAAAATGTGCTCCAACAACAACCATCACTGGACGACCTTCATTGTCAACCCCACCTCGGTAGCTGGAAAAAAAAGGGGGGTCCGCTTTAACTTTCAGAAACTAATACAATGGTTCACTGTAGTGGATTTACATAACTGGAAGGTAAATGAAGAAATGACTTCAAACTTTTGAATGCCAAAGTAATTCAAAACACTACGACATTCGCAGCACAAACATGACCACGCCAAGCGTCCAAATTAAATTGTTTCATTCAAAGTTCTATATTAAAAAATTGATGAGATGATTGAAGAAGGAATTATAACAATCAGCGTCCAGTTTAAATTTACTGTTTCTATTTCAATTTAGTAAATTGGGCTCTATGATGGTTACAAAGATAGTGATGGAGACTGCGAGGGTAAAAAATACAAGTTAAAGAAGCTATTAGATTCTCTGCATTGAGGAAGCAAATGAAAAATTGTGAGAATTGCAGGCAAGCATTCTAAAATAGAAGTTCATAATTTGCTTACACAATTTTCATTTCAGCAATTTTAGAAAGATTAAGGGAATTTGCTTTAGCAAGATATCTAGAATGAAGAGAATATTCTTCAGCAGCAGAAGAAGTAAGCCCCCTAAGGTCACCATATCCAAGCATTTTAGAAAAATTCCAACCACTTCGTCCTTGTGCAGCTTTTTCCAATTGTTCTTTGCGTTGCTGATCTGGATCTTTGATCAGGGACATAAAAGCAGGATCCAGATATGAATCCAAGACTGATGAGTTCCTGTTGAACGAGAAAAATAATGAGGTTATCTCAATTTCCAGCTAACAGTGATTTTATAAAACAAATAAACAATGAGAAGCATCTGCACCAGACGTATACAATTGAAACTTGAAAATGTGGAAACTTAATCACCAAGATATCTACCATAGAAAATATACATTAGACATTTGAATTAATTAAGAACGCAATGCCAAATCCAACGAACTAGCATTTCAGCGTTGTTTTGGAAAAAAAAAAAAAAAATATTGGCAAGACCCAGAGGAAATCCGTCTGAAGTTCAATATACACACACACATGTATATTGAGAGAGAGAGAGAGAGAGAGAGAGAATAAAAAGTGGGTTCATTCAGATGCCATCAAGAAACTTGTCTCCCAACACAGAAATGATCATTTGTTCCATATTCCGCTGGACAATTTTTTGTTGTACCCATCTCACACATAAGTGAATATCTCATTAAAAGATAGCTTCAATTATGCCAAACCGGTAATTACCTGGATGGGAAAGATGACAATATACTCATGAGAAGTAAATAAGAACAAGGCCCATAAGTAACTACTTTGTTAACTGAAGATTATGGCTGTGGGAGCACTTGGTTCAGTAGAGAGTAGGAGAAAAGAAAATGTTCTACCCATAAAAAACTTCTAAATTAGAACTTCCGCGTTGCTAGGACTAATTAATGATACAAATTGAGGACTTGGGGGAGCTAGTTGAGGTCACAAACCGTCTTGTCAACCCAACATCACTGACTGGAAGATCAGCAGAGGCTTGGGAAAATCTTGGTCCGTTCTTCTTTACATTGGGCAATGGCTTTATTCGTATTTTTCGTTCATCTATGACTGTCTCACCATTTTCATCTCCAACATCTGCAGGAAGTTTTGAAATAGCCACCTCCTCCTCAAGTTTATTCCGAGGAAAGTAAAGTGGAAGCAATCTATATAAAGAAGTAACAAACGATGGTTTTAAGTCGTGAATGAATTTATTATTACATAAAACAAACAGTTGTTTCTCAAAACCATGAACTGTTTAGGAGCCATACGTAACATATGCATCCCCAGTCTAATCAGTTAACAATACCTTTTATAGATCTCATAATCAGATGAAATTGTGGTACAAAAGACAACTGCTTGGATTATATCTTTCTGCTTCTCAAGAAAACGTCTAACAGTTCCTACAAAGCAAATAAAAGTAGGCCTTAAGGAAACATGAATAAGACCTAAATTCCGACCATGGAAATAATTTATAACTTATCGGCAGTGACAAAGCTTTATGCAGGCAGGTAAGGGGCTTTATTCAGATACACCAATGTCAAACACAACTTTAAGAAAGCATGAATTAGTTAAGAAACCAAGAATATCAAATGATTACGCTGTAAATAAAAAATTCTCACTTATTGCCACATGAGCAGCGGATTCTCGTGGATAATTTTTGGCTTCTGTATATATACAGCCCACCGCAATGCTGCATTCGTGTTTCACAAGTGTCAACTCAAGATATCTACAGATTGATATTGAGAGAAAAAGAATAAATGGATACAATGTATCTATTGAATCACCTCTGCAGCCCATTTTCAATGAGAAGTTCAAGGCAAGACCGGTAGCAGTGGCTCAGAGCATTCTCTGCAGCAGTATGATATTTTACTGCGTACTTAGGACCAACAGTATGTATAACCCTCCTGCAAATTACAAAAAACACTGTTACTAATAAAAATGTTATTGATTATATAATGGTAAGAAATGCTTAAGCATTGTCCGGATCCTGGAAAACGAAGTAAATTAACTAGGGAATAAAATCCTCTCCAGAAAGAAAGAAGTTATCACGATCACTTCTCTTCAATTTATTATCCAACTTAAGACACTAAGGGTCTTATTCTCTTTACCATTTTCAAGCCGTTTTCTGTTTTCGATTTTCCAAAACAACGAAAACGCATTCTCTTTTCTATTTTTTTGAAAACAAGTTAAAAAATTACAAATAATCAAGCCATAATTTTCAAAACGCGTTTTAGGTATTTTCAAAATAATTTTTCAAAATGTCAAAAAGAATACATTTTCAACAATCTCAAAATTAACACTCAAAATACAAAACTCAAAATGAATTCAAAACTCATAACACAAAACTGAAACACAAAGAGAATAACCCCTAAGTTTTTTAAAGCTTCGAATAACAAATTAGAGGGAAAGTTGACTCGTTCCAAACCAAGAATGTTAAACGAAGTAATACAGTGTCCAAATTTTAAAATAATAATAATAATAATATTCAGATAATAGCATTTGTGTTCTTAAAGAAACACAAATTGACTGCGAAAGTATACAAGTTCCATCTTTCTCAATACATTGATCATAAGAATCTCCTATTAATTGCTACATATAAAAGTAATTGATGTCATTAATATATGAACATTGAATGGAGATGCACTCCCAGTTTCTTTTTATCACAACCCATATAAATGCAACTTGGAGGGATATTCTGAGTTTCTACATAAAGAAAACATTTCCATAAAAACTTTGATGTTTTAAAATAACTGCCAAATATATTCAGGCGGGTCAATGCTCAAATTTATATATATTGTTAAATGCAGCCGTATACAGGATTTCTCCAAGATGATATTAAAGAATAATTACAACCTCAATAATAGATTATGTATATTATCGTTCTTAAAGCATTCCAAGTAATGTAGAAACCAAGGATGGGTATGGACATAACATTTCAACGGACTCTACACACCTTGCAGGAAGGTCGTAGGCATTAGTAACTTTTGCCATCCCTGTTCGGCAGCCACCCTGCAAAGGTGAAGCACACAGCACACTCACTGCATAAGTTCAGATTTGGACATATAACTTCAGTGAAGCCTTTTGTTTACTTTAAGGAGTAAAATAGCAGGTCATAATTCTTCAAGATACCACAACGAAAAATGTAGTTGCATAAATTTAAATTAGAAAGCATATTGCTATTACTTGAGAAAATTATTTCATTCATACAACATAGCGATGATGCACAACTTAAGTGTGAGAATGTCTATAAAGCTACCAATGTAGCGCATTCTTCCACAAGACCAGGTCCAGCTGCAGGATGCAAACCAGGGATGCTGTGTGATTCATCTAAGTTCTGCCACAAAACCATGTAATATTCAGAAGAAGTAGCCATCTTCAAAACATCAAGTTTGAAGCAATCAAATGTTATGGAGTAGAAAAATCTGAAACACCCACTTGGACAAAATGAAAATGAAGCGCTTCAGTCCTAAAGAGAGTTTAACCGGAACACATGATTAACTTTGTGAATTTAAGATTTGATTGGAGATTAAAAGGCAGGCATTGCATGGCTAGGCAGAAAAATGATAGACTTAAGATTGGAATCAATTCAGAAAGGAATGGAATTTGATTTCAATGAAAAAGCAAACAGCTCATTGTGAAGGCATGCATTTAAAAAAAAAACTTCAATATATGACCTTGCTTAATCCTCATTATTTCCAAAATACGTTTTTCTCTCTTCTTTTCAATCATACATTTTTCAATAAAATAATATTACATACAAACCTAAAACCTTTTCGAATTTTTTAACCACATATTTTCTATCAATCTACTATTTCAAAATACACTCTTTTATAAAAATAGGGCTCAAACAGACTCTATAACCACGCTAGTTCTCACAAACACATATATAAAATAAACTAGTAAATCACTCTCTCTCTCTCTGTCACAAAGTCACGAGAACAAGTATGCACCCAAAAAAAGGGGCAAAGCTCCCATTAAGAAAGCTCAGCATCCAGAAAGAATCATCACAATAAATGCGCTCAGGCTGATAAATATAGCCCATTGCCATTACCACAAATTAACTGCTCACCTCATTTGTCGAATTAACTACAGCATCCACCTCGAGACTACATGAATTCCCCCTCCAGAGATATATCTTTGAGTTAATTTCGTGATCCACAGGAAATCTAGATACCATCCCATCCCCACTAACCCCTCCCTCAGAAGCAGATATCAACGGGTCTGGAAAATGCGAATTCGGGAAAGCAGGATCTTCATTCTCGTACAAGTATTTATAATCTGCATCACGCCAACATGGAACTTGATCAAGTGTCACTATTGAATCTACACTGTCTGTAGGTGATACACCTCGGGTAGTGGTCGCAGCCCCAGACTGATACATATTTACGACCCCAGATCCAATCTTCACCTCGTTCCCTCTTCAGCTAATAATAGATATACCTTCTTTACCCAACTATCACCAAATTTGGAGAAACACATGGAAACGACAGTATCAGCAATGTCCATAAAATATTCTATATTAATAACTTAGTATCACCACGTATACAAAAATTCAGGAAATAAAACATAAGGCTCAGTTAACATCGATATCATCACTAAACAACATAACTACCCAATCAAATTGAATGAAGACATTCTTATCAATCAAATGATATATTTACGTATTTCTGAATTGCAGCTGAATTAGCATCCTTGAAACAAAATTCATGTACTTTAATAGCTTTTGTATCATTTCGAGCGACACCAATCAGAGAATAAACGAATTTCACAAAAAATCCAAACTTTTTCGGATCACCACAACTAATTAAACAATAAAACTTAAACGTAAAAATTAAAAGATACAATCATAGATGTAGATATATCTAAAAACAGACCTAATATGAAAGCGCATTTAATGAATTTTTTCGGTATGTACGTATATACATACATACAGATAACAAACATGTATGCATAAATATAAAATGAAATCAAACAAATAAATACATTATATATGTACAGATTAATACATATAAATTCTGAATGTGCAAAATACCCGAGAGTGGATTCGAGATGGGGAAGAAGCGCGTATAATTTTACCGAGAGATGGAATTTGGTGGAATTTCTATTTCACCATTGTTTGTATATTTTTTTTACGAGTTTTTTACTTGTTTGGTTAGGAGTGCCCTTCTATTTTTAACGATGGCTATTATTAAGAGAGATTAGAGAAAAAAAATTATTTTTTTGAAGGACGTGGGACTAAAAATAAGGATAATTGTACCAAAAATTTCAAATATTTGAAACACTGCTAGACTTTACTCAAATCTTTGATTTATTGCTATCGTCACACCTAATCTTTCCAAACATTGTTGGTGAAGTCCTTTTGGACAGTTTTCATCCACAATTTCGTTAATTGATCACAAATTAACTTTGACCACGTTATAATCAATTTCAATGAGGGTAAATGATGCTTTTATATTTACCACATTAAGCCCTTGTGTGGTACGCATTAAAATTTTCATTTTCATTCTTCTACTTATTTTCAATCATACATTTTCAATAAAATAGTATTTTTCATCACATTAATAATTTTTCCTTCTTTTTCAACCACACATTCTCCATCAATTTACTATTTCAGAATACATTCTTCCAAAATAATGTGACACAAACACACCCTAAATAACAAAACAAAAAGAAATGGAAAAATTGTACATTCCTCTTCCCAAATCCACCCAACTCACCCAATCTCCAATCTAAATCAACAATCCTTGGATCACCCAGCTTGCTCAAGAGAAGTAGTATCAATTTATTTTCTTAAACTCATTTTTTTTTCCAAATTTATTTTCTGCGATATATTTTATTGGGCTTATAATTTTTATCAATTTATAAATCATTCACTTTATTAAATTTTATCAAAATTTATTAAAAATCTTATTTTTAACAAAACCAAACCGGGGCATATGTGATGATTAGTGTGAATCATATGATATGTTTGACTAACTTAGATTATAATTTTTACTTTCAAAAAATGCCCTTCGAGGTCTCCAACTACTTTTGAGGGTTGGTTGGACAAGTCTTCAACTCTTTGATGAGCCATATGTCTCATCACAATGGCCAGACTCATCACAATGGCCAGAGTTGGTCTCTGGCCTAGAAGGATAATTTGGGAAATCAATTATGCTATATGTGGATCTAGTTTGATATTTTGGTTGACATCTTATGATGTGACGATAATCTGACCAATAATTTGAATAACACTTATTCAAATCAATGACCAGATCTTTTACAAATCATAGGATGTCAACCAAAGTGTACAAAATCAATATACAAGTGGCTTAACTCTTTGGGAAATCAATTATGTTACATGTCATCTAGTTTGACACCTTAATTGACATCTCATGATGTGGCGGACCATTCATATAAATAACACATTCAAATCAATGACCAAATTTTTTACACATCATAAAATGGCAATCAAAGTGTACAAAATCAATGTACAAGTGACATAACTCTTTGGAAAATCAGTTATGTTACATGTACACGTACAAGTGGCTTATAACACGATCCCATTTTGCGGGCAATATTTTTAGTTAAATTAGCTAATAGAATATTCTCTTTGAAACCAAATATATTTTAAATTTTGATAAAAATCTAAATTACAACAAAGATCCTTCAAATAAAGAAAACAAGAGTCCTGAGGCTCTCCAGCAAGTATAAAACTATTTGATTCATGTAGTACAAGCTAGAGAAAATGAAATAAATCCACTTTTATGCCAAAATATGTAGCTACCATTTACATGGTTGATGAACTCAAAGAAATAGCGTCTCTATGTAAAATACATAAATAGGGTGCTCAATAGAAAACACCCAACTGTAGTAGAGATTTATAGATTTTTCTTATAACTTAATGCCTGTTCAGCATCAGATGTGTATCCCTTTCTGAATTGCTAGTTTGATTCTTCATAGGATCTAATTGTGCTTCAAGAACTTGTCTGAGTTTAAGAACTTTCTCAGATTGTGCAGCCATCGAACTATAAATCAGATCTTCAGATAACCTGTTAACGGAAATACCCGCAATGCCAATAAGTAGAATGCATTGTAACATTTATGGTATGTTTGGTAGGGAGAGTAGACTAAACAATACTCGACAATATTAAAGAAGAAAAACATAGTTAGAACCTTATCTATTATTCGGTCTAATAGTATTCAATACAGCATACCAAACATGCTGTTCATGTTGGGCATGAATCCCGAGAAATCAATTCATCTTCCATGTGTAAATTACAGGTTGATTTACCTGATCTACAGATCTGAAAAGAAATGGCATTATCAGTATGTGACAGTGGCTGTGTTCATTCAACTCCAGCCTTCTGCTTCAACATGGCAATGAACTTCTCTCTATCTTCAGGTGACATAGCATCAGCTGAGCAATCTCCAACACCCCACTCTGCTCCTCGAATACAATATTTGTCTTGAATGGCTTGCCAGTTTCTGGAAAATAACACAACACTTTGTAAACACGATTTTCCTGCATCTAGTGCTCAATTCATGCTATTTGTCTCTTCTCAATTCTCTGTGTTTTCTTTCTTAACATAAATTATATGTTTTGGTAAATCATCATCTACATTCAGAAAACACGATGGACTTAACTGTTTATAGTCTATAATAGATTAAGAGAATCCATCATAACGCAAATTATTAGGTGAAGAGAAATTACTTCTCCTTGTTCAACTTGGATTGTTCAAGCAACTTCTTAAGCAAGGGAGACTCCTTGAATCTTGCATCATATTCTGCATACTTCTTCTGATTTTCTTCTGAAATAGCCAACCTAGCACGTCATTTCAGGAAAAAAAAAATATAATGTAGCTCATTGAAATGGTATGGAAGAACAAACCGTTAAAGCGAGTGAGAAAGTCAATCTCAGGTAACTGAGGACCAGGAACTGATTCTATCCCAGAGAAGCCCGAGAGAAATCCAGCATGAGCTGCAAACTTTAAAAAGTTCACAATTTTGCCTCATATTCCAGCACAGATTATACAACTAAAAAGAACGCAGTGCGAAAAGGAAAGAAGAAAAATCACATTTTAACAATTTAACTCTTGTAATAACAAACATTAATAAGTCGCATTATCATGAAACTGTAACAAAGACTAGCAGAGATACTCTAGACTACATAAAAACAAGAGCACCTAGAAGAAAAATGATATTGTATAATAAACAAATTGCATCAAACGAATATAAAGTCGTGAACCTAGAGTACAAGATCACTGACTGCAATCTGTGAATGCTTGCAATTCGTTGTAACAAGTTTACAAACTTGTATAGAAATTAAATTTATTCAATCACGATTCTTTTGGCAAATAATGGACACTGGAGCTGATTTTCTATAAGACATTGGTAATTGACTTGTTCGATTTGACTATCTAAAAACTTGATTTGTTGCATTTAATTATGTAATTCCGTGTGTCTAAATAATTTAAAACTTTCAAAGACTAAACCCAAAAAATCCGAATTCATAGGCAAATGAAAATGCCAGTTTCAGCAAAATAGAAAGAGCCCACACAAAAGAAATGCACAAATAAACAAATAAGCAAAATTACCTGAACCAGACCATAGAACAACAGCGAGAGAGACAGCAAAAGGAATCACAGTCTTGGGTAACAAGACTTTAATAAGAGGCGGTGAACTGGAGTATAAATGCCCATTTATCACAGAACTATGAAATATTTCTCCTTTTTTCTTGCACCGTACTACAGTTTGGATCTTGTTTTGAGAAAGTCCAGGAGGAATTTTAAGTTTGTTAGAAGAATTGCTAGTATTCTGCCATGGCTTTATGCATAGTTCGGGAGAAAATACAAGTAAAGCGGAAACCATGGTTACGGGAGGGAAGAGAATCTGCAGAGGGAAATGATAAGAGGTTAAAATTTGAAGGGTCGTTATTACGTCTTGATATTTCATATCTGTGAGAAAAATAAACTAATAAATAAAAAATATTTAACACAAAACATTCATAACATTTAATTTCATTGCGCATATGTTCTTTAAATTTAACTTTTTAACATTTGGATCATCATATCGATCATTCTTTACAAAATGGTCCTTTCTGACTTACTTTGTCCATTTATTTCGTTAAACAAAAATGATCTCCTACCCATGATCGATTTGAATTATCTTGTCCACCGCTGATGTCGGCCTACAAGAATTGTAAGTCCACATCAATTGTGATTTGTGAACATATTTTATTTATCCTACCCATTGTGGGTAGGAGATCGTTTCTCTTTCGTTAAATAGACACGTATTTTGCACTTGACATGATTAAGTGGACAAAATTGTCAATCCAACTTAATTATTATGATTTAATTTTAATTAAAATAATAACATAAATAATGAAAAAAAATTATTAATCGAAAATACCCATCTTCTCCCAAGGCTCCAAATCACATCCCACCCCCAGAGCCGGTTCTGGGCCGAGGCGGATGAGGCCCGCGCCTCGGGCCCAAAACCGGAGGGGGCCTCATTTTTTGGCCCCCTATTTTTTTTTATTTTTTTTTTTCTAAGCTAGCCCAACACTGCTCTTGGGCCTCATTTTTTTGGCCCATTTCCTTTTTTTTAATTAACCTAAACATCCATTTCGACTTTCAATTCACAGATTCAAATTCCATCAATTCAACCCTTCCGTGCGTGAGGCCATCTTCTTCGATTCTTCCC
>CAIGRO010031851.1:0-19663 GCA_903798355.1 Fraxinus baroniana | reverse complement strand
GAATAAAAAAAAAATTTAATTACAAATTACAAAAAAAAAGAAATAAAAAAATTAGTTAATTGAAAAAAAAAATCAAACTAAACAGGGCCCGCCCTCACCCTGTCCCGATAAGTATGTGTAAACAATATGATCCATGGAGTGGAGTCACCTAATGAAATATTCAATTTATAATTTTTGTATAAATTTGTTACTATAAGTGATATTTTATTTATAAGTAATTTTTTTTTTACATATAAGTTAATTTTTAATTTAAAAAAATGCTATATTTACTTATGATTAAAATTAAAATTTTTAAGTATTTTTTAAGTAAATTTTACAGTTATAAGTTCAGTTTATACTTCTAAGTAGTTTTTTACAGTGAGTGAATTTTTTTATTTATAACTTTTTATATTTTATAAGTGATTTTTTTGTCTTAATAGTTTTAATTTTTAAGCGATTTTTTACATAAACACAAATTTTTGTTTTATAAGTGGTTTTTTTACTTATAAAGTAATTTTTTTGCTTATAAGTAAATTTTAGTTATTGTATATTTTTTTATTTATAAGCAATTATTTTTACATATAATTGAATTTTTGTCCTTCTTAATAATTATTTATTTAAAAAAAAAAAAAGAAAAGCTGAGAAGGCATAAAATCTTTGGTTTGACGATTGAAAAATACAATCAACCAATCATAAAAATCGCCCAAAATCGCTGTGCTCATTTCCACCAACCAATCATAAACGATGCCACCTAAAAATAATCGATATAAGTGAAAAAAATAAAAAAAAAAAACGTCCCAATCATCTCCTTAGAAAGAGGTGTTTATGAAGTAATGTCGTTTTCTTTAAGTTGTTCGATTTGATTGTCCATCTTTACAATTTTATTGCACACTTTCTGCTAAAAATTCATCTTCAAGATGCTATTTACGCCTCCTCTGATGCATATTTTTTGACATGAACCTAATTTTCATGAATCAGATAGTGGGAATGGTGAACACTCCCCTGCACGGCTTTCTAGAAGTCCTGCTAACAATGGTTCGGGGACTCCTCAACTGAAGAAATCGACGACCACCAAGTCACCTGCATCTAGTTGTTCCTCTACAACCAGCAACCAGAAAATAAGTCAAAAAAGCGAAAACAGGAAGTTGAGTACTTCTAGGTCTGATTTTAGGAAAAACTTTCGATCTCGTGTAGTTCCTTGTAATGGGAGTGATGATAATGTTTTAGATATGGCTGCCCACAATGCTGATGAATGCGAACTTGGGAACCAAAAAGAGTTTGAGGATCTTTCATTGATTCGCGAACAGCTTTTGCAGATCGAAGACCAGCAATCTAGTTTGTTGGAACTCCTCCAGGTACTTCTCTTACCTATAAAATTTTACAAGACTGGAAAGAATCTTGGAGCGTGTATGTTAAGAACAAGAAGAATGTTATTTATCATCATAATGATGAATCATCGGTGATGTGATCTTTGTTTTCTCTGAGTGTTCTTGTTTACATGGCAAGAACTGATTTCGACTATACCCACCTTTTATTTCAGAGATTTATGGGAAGCTCCCAGGAGGGAATAGATTCGTTGGAAAAACGAGTAAACGGTCTGGAGAAGGTGCTGGACGAGATGTCACGTGATTTAGCCATTTCAACTCGAAAAACTCCGACCAATGATTCTTGTTGTATGATACCTGGAGCAGAGTTTCTGAGTCCCAAGTTTTGGAGGAAAACCGAAGGACAAAATTCCAATTCCAAGTTCTTTTCTAGCAACAACCCGAATAAGGTTTCAAGTGGTGACATATCAAAGCTGGATAGCCAAAGAAATGATGCATAGGCAAGATCTTGATTTTAAAGGAGGAATTATTTCAAATTTTGGCTGCCTGAATCAGATCAGTAAGCGTCCTTTCAGTTAATTGATTAGTCGCGATTTTTAGAGTTTGTTTGGTTAGAAAATGTACTTGTTTTTATATGTATATACGAAATATGTGATCGTAAGATGTTGCTATTAAATTTCTAGATATTACACGCATCGTTATTGCTATACTTCTCTATAAAATAACCTGAGTTTGGAATTTTGAAGTTGGTTGCTTTCTACGATAATATTTCTTTTATATTGTCATCTTCTTTTTGGTCATTTTATCGAAGATTCAAAAGATAGATAGTCCTTATTTGATCATTTTAACCATACATTTCATCAATTTTTATGAAACATTATGAATATTTTAATTTCAGTCCCATCAAACGGGCTATCTTTTAGTAGATTTACGGAGGTTATTGTCAATAGGAGTTATGTGGTCTTGATATAATTTGAAATTTTAATGTACCAATTTTTGTTAACCAAAATGTCAATTATGAACTTAAAAATAAAATTTAGAGTTTTTACCACAAACTTGAAGACGCGTTATAGTCTAGCCTTTTTATTTAGTACAAGTTTGACATGATATTTGAAAAAAAAAAAAAATTGGGACTAAAAAATTGAATAATTTTTTAAAAATATTGTCTAACTAAAAAATTTGCAGAAAAAATTAGTCTAAAATAGTTTTATTGATAATTTTTTCTACAAAAAGACAGAAGCAAAAACATGTCAAACAGAAACTAAAATGGGCAGAAAATACTCAAAATGGAAAAAAGATCTCGTGAAATAATTTGACCCATTTAATAAAGAAAAATAAATATTAATAACGGTTGACATTAAAAAGTATAAGAATCAATCCAAGTCAACTTTGAAAGTAAAATAAAGCGAAACTCATGATTTTTATTGATAATCACTTCTAAGTTACAAGTTTTTCATCAAAGGAGATGTTTTAAATATCTCAGTGTCCTCTCCCCTATCCAAAGATACCTCGCACCATTTTATAGGAAAAGAAAATCTAGCATCACCCACTTTCCCATCTTGTCAATCACCAGTACCGAATTGAAAAGTACGTTACGGCGTATCTCCATTGGTTGCTCAAGTCGGCTTTGTCAGGTTATCATACAACCGTCCTTTAAGTGGGTCCCTAGCAGTTAATGAGTTAGTGAGTAAGCGAAGCTACATCATATGATTGATGATGTAAGTGAACGCTGACTTAAGTTCTGAATTCAATAATTAATTTGATTGGATGTTTCATCAGTGTGTAAGGAATTTATAATCATTATGTTCATTCGAACCACGACGTTACGAGCTGACCTTACAAAGTCGATCTCAGATTAAGATATACTAAATGTATGTAACAATCGGTCTTTAATTAGGTCGCATGTTGGATGTTAACAGAAATGTTTCCATTTGCGATATACCACTGCATATTGAAAATTGCAGAAAACCCCCTATTTGAAAGCTTTTGTGCGAAATACAATATTTTTTTGTGCAAAAAACCCTTATACCGTCCAATTCCGTTAATATGACTATTAAAACAGTAAAAATTGCCAAAATAATTATAGCTGTGGTTTCAAACTTTTTTTTGGGGCAAATGACACTATATTCTTTTTATTTGCACAACCCACAATTTCAAACCTTTAAAACTTTATCTTCTTCCCACTCTCATCACATCCCACCTCCCACTACCATGAGAAGCAGCAAATCCCATAACTTCCGTCAACCATTACCACGAGAAGCAGAAAGATTGAATTGTTCATCACCCTTCTTTGTCCTCCCTTCCCTCCAATGTCCAACACCAAGTCGGTAGCTAGACAAAAGAAGCCCTCTACCCTCTTAGAGCACCAAAACACTCGTCACCTTCTCTCGTTTTGTTGCTCGTGCAAAGCCGAAATTTGAGCTTGAGCCTATGCTTGAAAACTAGCAACGAACTGAAAATCAGGTCACATGGGTTAGACCGGATGAGCATAATCCATCTTACACATTTATACATTGCAAGAATAGGTTTAAAAAAGGCAGCAACACGACCTACCAACAACTTTGCCACCTTCAAACTTGCCCAACTTAGACAATAATGTTTTGCTACTCACTCAAGCATCACGAAAACATAATCCAACCATTGATTTACAACCTAACCAACGAATTTGGGACTAACAGACCAGGGGAGAAATTTTCCCTTGTGTCGCGATAATCGCACCCCAAATTTTGTCAAAATAAGGGAGCAAATCTCCTTGGTTTGGCGACCAACCAGGGGTGGTTTCTTCTTTGGTTTTCATCCTAACACTTGTGAGAAATCTCTCCTATTGATGGTCATTGTGGTAGAAGTAGTGTGAGATTGCTCAATTATGGTGGGCTAGAAGAAGAAGAAGAAGAAGAAAGATAAAATTTTAAAAGTTTGGGATTGTGGGTTGTGTAATTAAAAGATTTGTGTAATTTACAAAAAAAAAAAATTGAGACAATAATTGCATTTTTTTTTTAATTTTGACAATTTTTATTGTTTTTAATGATCAAATTAATGGAATTGGACGGTAGGAGTTTTTCGCACAAAAAAATGTAGTATTTTGCACAAAAGATTTCAAGCAGGGTCTTTTGTGATTTTGAATAGGTAACAAGTTGTTGATGCATAAAAATGAGGCTCAATTAAAAGCATGCTTTATTAGAATAGTCAGGTATGTTGAGTGGTTGTCTAATATTATACCTGTGTTAAAAAAGAATGGTAATATTAGGGTGTGCATAGATTTTAGAAACCAAAACTTAGCAACGCCTAAAGATGAGTATTCAATGCCTATAGTAGATTCTTTAGTAGACTCGACTGCCGTACATGTGATGTACTCTTTCATGGATGGATACTCATGTTGTAACCAAATCTACATAACTGAAGAAGACATACATAAAACTGCCTTTAGATGCTCTGGATCTTTAGGATGCTTTGAATGGGTAGTTATGCCTTTTGGCCTGAAAAATGTAGAGGCAACTTATCAAAGAACAATTAACTTAATTTTTCATGACATGATAGACCAGTTTGTCGAAGTGTATGTAGATGACGTAGTTGTCAAATCTAGTAAAGAGGAAGACCATTTTGAACAACTAAGGCGCTCATTTGAGTGAATGAAGCAATACAATCTGAAATTGAACCATTTATAGTGTGCATTTGGTGTCAATGCATGGAATTTTCATGAAATTTTAGTGCACAAAAGAGGGATTGAACTTGACAAAAATAAAGCAAAGGCCATTTTAGAGGTCAAACCACCAGTAATAAAAGAGAATTGCAAAGGTTCTTAAGTCAAATAAACTTCTTGAGACGTTTTATCTCCAACTGTGCAGGGTGAACGAAAGCTTTCTCCCCTCTCTTAAAGCTGAAAAACAGGACGAGTTCGTCTGGAAAGAAGAGCATCAAAAGGTTTTTGATAGCTTGAAAATATATTTGTCAAGTCCACAAGTATTGGTATCACCTATCCAAGGACGACCAATGAAAGTGTACATATCGGCTGAACAAGAATCCATAATCGGAATGGTCGCGTAAGAAGACCAGTTTGGTGATGAAAGGGCGATCTATTATCGTTAACAAAGTGTGAATGTAATTATTTTGTTGTTGAAAAGCTATGTCTGGCTTTATATTTCACATGTACAAGAGCCTATTTATGGCATGTAATTGTTTACTAGATTTCTAATATTAATTTGGTTAAGTATTTGCTTTCTCGCCCTATTTTACATCAAGGGTAGGCCTTTGGACTTCGGTATTGTCGGAATTTGAAATACAATACATACCCCAAAAGGTAGTTAAAAAATCAAGTATTGACTAGCTTTTTGACCGATCATCCATGCCTTGATATGCCTAAAGAAATTGAATTGGAAGTGGATTCATTTGAATTAAAACCTTGATTTTTATACTTTGATACATCAAAAACTTCTAGAGGGGCGGGGGTAGGAATAGTTTTAATAAATCCCCTAGGGGTTTATTATAAATTTGTATTCACTTTGGATAGAATATGTACCAACAATCAGGCTGAATATGAAGCTTTGATTGTAGGACTAGAGCTGTTAATAGAATTAGAGTAAATAGTGTAATCGTTAGGAATGATTCCCAATTAGTAATTTACCAGTTGATTGGTGATTTGAAATGCCAAAGTGACTTTGTCATAAATCAGTACGAAATTGTCTAAGAGTTATTAGAAGAATTTGATCGAGTGGAGCTTCAATACATTAGTAGGATATATAACGATTTGACAAACGAATTAGCCCAATGGTTTCGGGTTACTCAAAGATGCTAAATATAGAATCAACTTGTGAGTATGGGGTAATCTTGCCCGCAGTACAACGGAGGGCGAGAAGGATCAATGTTCATTGCATACAAGACGGGGGTGCAATAGATTGGAGGGAGAAAATAAGAAGGTTTTTAAAATAACCTAACAAGGAGAGAAATAGGAAAGTGAAGCTACGGCATTGAACTACACACTAATAGACGATGAGTTATTCAAGAAACGTCCAGACGATGTGTTATTGAAATGTGTAAGTTTGCATGAAGCCAAAATAATCATGGCTGAAGTGCGTCCAGTACGCAAGGAGTTGTTTGGCATGCCAAAATTATGGCCCAATACAAAGAGCGCCAGCAAGAGAAATGACACCTATTATTAAGCCTTGACCATTTAAAAGTTGGGCGATGGATTTGATAGGGAAGATTTATCCCCCATCGTCCAAGCAACATACGTTTCTAATAGTTGCAATGGATTTCTTCACCAAATGGATAGAAGCAATACCTATAAGGGAGATCTCTCATAAAAGTATTATAAACTTTATTCGTGACCACATTATCTATAGGTTTGGAATACCACAAACTCTAATGATGGACCACGTAACTTCTTTAAATGGGGGATAAGTGAAGGAATTCTTGAGCGAGTTTGGAGTTAGGCTAGTAAACTCTACGTCTTATTATGCTCAATCTAATGGACATGCGGAATCTTATAATAAGACTCTGAAAAATATCATAAGAAAGATGATAGATGGAAATGCCAGAAATTGACATGAATACATAAATAAAGCTTTGTGGGCTTACAAGACATCACCGCGCTCAAGTGCCAAAGTAACTCATTTTCACCTTACTTATGGACAAGAAGCGGTGTTGCCTATGGAAATCAATGTACAGTCAATTCGAAAAAGCCTGTAAAATAATTTAAGTGATGGAGATTATGCAGAATCACTAGTCCAAAGTTTGCTAGAATTAGACGAGTTGAAATTGGATATCCTAGATAGACTACAGGTACAAAAATAAAAGATGACTAAGTTCTATAACAAAAAAATCATAGCCAAGTCCTTTAGCCTGAACGAATTGGTGTGAAAAACAATACTCCCTTTGGATAGCAAAAATCCAAAGTATGGTAAGTGGTTGCCCAACTGAAAAGGACCATATAGAGTGAAGAACATATTGCCTAACAGAGCTTACCACTTGGAGGATTTAGATGACAAAAAGCATATAAGATTTATTAATGGTAAGTACTTTAAAAAGTATGTTCCTTCCATATGGAAAAGTGAACAAATATAGGCACGCACCACGTTGTCAAACAAGTAAAGTAAAATAAATTAGACGATCACGTTCAAATAAGATAAGAGCAATCTTTTATTATCAAGTATTTCTTACAAACTGGGATACAAAATACAAGTAGCTCATTAGCCGCAATTTGAAGTAAGCTACTATATTTCTCTCATTAACTACTCTTTTCTCCTACTAAATATTCTTTCTCCTATCAACTGTTAATGGAAAGAAGGGTGAATCGGCTTCCACCGCCTTCTTAAAGGCATCGCTGCAATGATAGGCGGAAAGGCTAGAAGCACTTTCAGCAAGCTATTGGTTTTCACATCAAAAGGGCACTAAGAAGACATTCCTGGCCAAATAACATTTCCTTTACCTCCCATATCAAAGACGGCGAACTTGCAAAAAGAAAGAGTCATTTCAGTTGGAAAAGGAAACAGTTGAACTCCTGGACACAGAAGACCATCATTTGAATACTGCGAAGGATGGCAAGAGAGTGATTTGCTGGAGAACAAGGACGAAGATAGTGAATATGTAACAAACACGCAACTTTATAAAGGCTTGAAGGCGAAGGGATAGAATGCGAATAGCCAAATGTGCAGTAAACAAAGTTGAAGATCCAAATCTTGAAGAGACGCCAGAAAGTCAAAAGTCTTATTCTACGTGAAAGTGCACTAAAAGAAATGTACGAGGACGAGGTATGAGGTTATTAATTAAATTAAATTTGGGAAATATTGACGATTACAACATACGTCGATTGTGTTGCGGTGAAATCCAAGCAGAGAAATATTACCTAAACGAAGGAAAAAATTACTTCATTGACAAACTTGGCTGCCATTACAATTCTGGTCAACAGTGGCTGCCAGTCATAATTACAAAAACAAAATATAGGACGAGATCGTCCTACAAAAGAATGCCAATGGTAAGATGTCCTAATTACAACTTGCCCCACATAGAGCGCATCCGTTCTCTAAGTCTTCCCCACTCATCGCTCTGCTCATTAGAGGCATTGGATAACTCAATCACAAAATCTTCATCAACCTCCAGCTTCGTGTAACGCTCGACCAAAGGCTTGTGTTGCTCAACCTCTTGAGCAACAACACTCTTCTCAGCAGCCAGCCTAGCTTTGCAGTCATCCATTCTTGCTTGGAGCTCCTTCATTTATGTGGCCAGCTTCATCATTAAAGAATCTTCAATCATATCCTCAGAAGAAATGTCGTTTAAATGAACCTTGACCTTCTCAAGCTCTTGGAACAAAGACTCCTTCTCATTTGAGGCACGAAATACTAAGCCTGTTTGGTTTTCAACTCGATATTTCTGGCCATCAAGGAGCTGATTTCTGAATGAATAACCTTCAACATTAGCTTGAAATCAGTCAAAATCTTGAGCGAGGGAAGCTCAAGTGCTTGAGCCATCTTTGCACTCAACTGCTCAAACTTATCTTTTTGGCCATAGGCACTGGCTCGGTTGACATCCATGTCCATGAAAACAACATACTTAAGCAATGACTACTTGCCTTCACTTGTTCCCAATAGGTACAACTAGCTGAAGAAGAGCCCGAGGTACCACTTGCCTTCACTTGTTCCCAATAGGTAATCAGGTTCTGGATGGAGCATAAAATGGCGTCATCATCCTGAAATGAAAATCTAAGCAATTAGCATTCCCATTACATTAAACAAAGTGAATATGAAAGGCAAGGCAAAGATACTGCGTCAACAGCTTGGGAGACTTGAGGCACATCACTAGATGATCCAACCATTTGAAGAGATTTCCCTTTATATGAACTAGCAGACCCTTCCATAACGGGAAAATCAAAGGAATTTCTGCAAAAATCAAACGATAATGAGTAATGAGTTGCAATCCAAAAATGTAGACAAGGGAAAGGACTATACAATCTGTATTACCTTCCGGTGCAACGCGTGGGGGGTCAACACCCTGGAAAGATGGAAGCTCTCCAACTTAGCTTGTAGCTAAAGTCCTCTCTCCAAATGACTTGGACGAGGAAATCTTAGTGGGAGGTGGTGAAACAGGGTCTAGTGAAGATAGAGCCTTCAAGGGAGAAGCGGAACCCTTCAGGAAAATCTAGGCAACACATTAACATATGAAGGATTTTTCACGAATGAACAAGCTCAACGTGAAGAAATAGAGTCCAATACTTTTCTCTTGAGGACAAGAGGGATATCATCATCATCACCATCAAGAAAACTAGGCAAAGCTGAAGCTGGCCGTTTGCAGCTGGAGGTATCCTTAGTTGTGTCGTTTGAACAGAGAAAGAGCTGGATGGAGTAGGATTTGCTGCAGAGCGTTTGACGCGAGCATGAGGGGACTTTGAAGAAGTAACATGACTCTTTAAGGATGGAGGAATAACGAGAGTGGGAGAAACAAAAGAAGCCCCTGGATTTTCCAGCAAGTGGAAAGCGCGGTTAACATCAGTTGTAAACAACCTGTGCTTCATCGCCGGCCGGAGTCGATCAAAAATTGGGTGAGTGACAAAAGTGGGGTTGAAAGGAGCCACGGAGAAACCTTGGATCAAAAGAACATTGCGGGCATCAATGACCTGTGCCTATGTTATGGTTATAGTATGAAAGCGGTCTGTCAAGCTCTTGGAGAAACATGGAGGAACAGGCCAGTCTGGCCAAAGCCTAGCTGACGGGCAAGAAACTGGGGAGCATATATCTCAACCCCGGGCTTGGCATTTGTTCCAGTTAAAATATCATGGAACAGTTCCTTCCCAATAAAAAATTGAACCCAAGCGGGCAAAACAGCCGCCCGCATCGTTCACGGTAGAAGGAGGCTGAACGTAAATTGAAATTTGATGAACAGAGAAGGGGAAAAAGGAAGGAATGAAATTCAAGGTGTAAAAGAACGTGAAAACCTCCCTACTGGATATTTTCACAGGGCTCAGTTGATTAATAAATAGCCCGTAACAACTAACTGATCTAGATGGAATTGGAGAAGCTCCAAGCTGGGGAAAATATGCTCTCAACCATAATTGAGCAAGCCAAAGAGGCCACTGCCAGTAGGAGATGCATTATTTCGCAGCTGAGATTGAAGAGAAGCCATGCCTCTATAAAAGGCAGCCAAGAACAACGAGCAAAGGTTCAAGGGCCTATCACGTGCTAACTCATGCGTTATGGGCAAATAAGACATGGAAGGTTTCATGCTGGGCACACAAAGGATATATTTACAAAGCCAGACCTGAAGAAAGGCCACACGCTCGGCATGATTGGTTTCAGTGGTAGTGTTCTTATAATACTCTTGCATATGTCCGAATAGGAATTATTGAGTTTCTTGTCAAATTTTGGGGCTTTTGGGGCAGCACCAGTGACCAAAAAGTTAGGGAGGTGGTGTCGCCCATGGGCAGAATGTTAACTAAATCACCGACATCTTTTAGAGTAATGGATATTGGACCAAGAAGGAAAATAAAAGTATTATATTCAGAAGACCAGAAACTCAAAGTAATGGGAAAAAGCACATGATCTTAAGTTGGGAGACGAAGTGCGATTTCTAATAAATCAGAAATCCTAATGCGATAAAAAATTGCCTTAGTGTGGGCTATGTTTTACCATGCGTGCATGCCAAAAACGAAAAAAAGCATTAGATTTGGGCCAAGTGCGAATACCTCTTTCCCGAATTGGCTTTAATGGAAAATGATTCAGAAAAGGGGGATCTTGAGTACAGGGAAACAACTGGCCCATTGCGACTTGGTTGATTGATGAAAGGAGAACTGGAGATATGTATGGTTTGGTGAGAAGTTCTTGATAGTCATCAAAATTAAGGGAGTTCTCTGAAGTCGCCATTTATCATAAGTTTCAATTTCCTCAAGGATATTGGAGTGCAAGTGCCGGAATAGTGAAGTAAGAAGATGAGCATCAGTTTTATAGAGGCGCAACGTGGGTGTAAATGCACGAAAAAGTGACTTGTTCTGTGATTTATAAGAATGATGTGATGTTTCACTTGTTGGGATGTATAAGGTCACTGCCAAACAATGTAATAATTGAGATTCTTCCCCTTTCTTAGGATTTCAAATATTGCGGGAAGATACAAAGAATGAATATGACATAAGATTAATAATCGATATTAACTTTGTCATATTGGGGGGTAATTGTTGACGCATAAAAATGAAGCCTAATTAAACGACCTAATGAGTGAAGCCCCGATTAGGAAATTCAAAGGATAGGCCCAAAAAGATCCAAGACAGAGTTATGTAATGGAGGCCCATCATCGTCCAAGCATACAAAATGCTCCAAACTATGGGTAAATACAGTACTTTATGAATATTCAGGGTGATCGTTCAAGCCCCCGAAACGCTCATAACATAGGCAAATTGTTATCTTAAGCAACGGTTACTAAGGCAGTTAAGGGGTAATCTCATCATGTCCCATGATCAAGGAAACCTGGATTACAAACAGTTCAATGGTAAAAGTAATTGCTGCAGTTAGAATGGTAGTTCCATGATCAGCCACGATGAAGAACATGGATAGTTACAGGACGACCAACAGTTTCAGGCGGTTCCACGACAACAACTATCAGAGGAGTATAAAAGAGAAGAGAAGATATAGAAGAAAAGACCCCGAATCAAACACTCTCGAATAAAGAGAATGTGTAATTTTCACTTCCTTTACTTTTAGCACATTTAACTTTCAATTGTTTTGTGTGCTTGCGTCATTTGGGGGCATTTCACTTCTCGCCGATTGTAAATTTTCGTCAATAAAGCACTCATTTTTGGAATTTTGTCTCGAAAGATCTATTTTTTACACAATCGTCTAATCGATCTCTTAATTATTAATGAGATCCGACTTTTCTAGCGAAACAGAAGTACATCGTAAATGGACACGTTTTTAACGTGCATTTCTGTTATTAATCCAATTTGTCTTCTAGCAAGGTGGCTGCTACCAACTCCCACCGTATTGCAGGGTTCAGGATTCTGCTGCTTTATCGTACAAGGTAAATTTAGGGCAAATAAAGAAAATTAGGATTTCCATTCTTTCCTGCTCAAACAATGTAAAATTAATTTTGCAGTGAGAGGAATTTATGGGCGCGATTGATTTTTTCTGCATTCCTTCATCTCTTTGCATTGATAGAACCAGCCACAGACTTGGTTCCAGTTGTTCAGTCGAAGGAAAACTAAAGAGGAGTGGAATTACATATATGGCCTCCTCCGTGCCTGTAAAAGAGGAGAGTCAACAGCATTTGGGATGCTCAGTTACGGGGGATTCGTTTATTCGGCCTCATCTTCGCAAATTATCCCCCTATCAGCCGATTCTGCCCTTTGAGGTTAGGCATTTAAGGCTATATTTGAGCCCCCATTTTTTTTAATCCAAAAATGAGTTTTGTAACAGTGATTTTTTTAGAGAATGTGCAGTTAAAATGTGGGAAATTTTTTGGGATTAAGTGTAAAATTATTTATCCGGAGAACATATAGTTGAATGAGTTATTAGATAATGGGGGCAACAGGGGCTTAACTCTGTTTTCTTCGCTTTTTGAAGTATTTACAGCTTTAGAATCAGTCATATGTTTTGATGTGTTTGTCGTTTGTGTTAAATTCATGTCTACCACCATTACTTCATTTCCTTTGTGTTGTTGAACATGAAATAACAATTTTAGACACTTGTACAATTGTAATACAAGTTACTTTTATTAAAAGGAGACAGTAAAAAATTGAAATTTTCTCCCTTGAACTGTGTTTTTCATTGGAATGAGATATATGGAAATTTTTCCTCCATCAGTTGTTTTATTTTTCCTCACTAAGGACAAATTGAAATTTTCTCCCTTGAACTGTGTTTTTCATTGGAATGAGATATATGGAGATTTTTCCTCCATCAGTTGTTTTATTTTTCCTCACTAAGGACAGATAGGAGACCAAAAATATTGGGGGCATAAAGAAAAGATTTGATTTTGTTAATGTTGCCTACTGATATGTCTTGTAATTTATGCATTTTGATATTTGCTAGATCTCCCTTCTAAAGTTCCTATAGATGTTATTGTTGAGGAAATGAACTATAATGTAATCATTCAATTCCTTGTCACTTGAATCATGATAGCTCCATGAGTTGATTTTCTTATCATTGTTGTCCATGTTCTATAGATGTTGAATTCTTGTTGTGCTCCTAGTTACCCTTCGAAATATTTTTGTTTTCTAAAGGCTATGCTATTTGTCAGGTTAATTATTACGTTGCTCTGTATTTTCTTTCTAAAAGTTGATGGTACTTGTGCAGATATTGTCTACGCGACTTGGTAGGAAGCCTGAAGATATCGTAAAACTTGATGCGAATGAAAACCCGTATGGTCCACCACCAGAGGCAAGGCTTATGTTGCATAAAGTCTTCTTTTATGGATGATACCAAATATTACCGATATCTTACTTTTGAATATGGGATTCTCTCTCTTGTGCTGGTTTTAATTTTTTGTGCACATATTTTTTTATAACAATATCTCAATTTCTTGTAGGTTTTAGAAGCTTTGGGGTCCATGAGATTCCCTTATATTTATCCTGACCCTGAAAGCCGTAGTTTACGAGCAGCACTTGCTGAAGATTCAGGCATTGAATCTGAATATATTCTTGCTGGCTGTGGTGCAGATGAATTGATTGACTTGATTATGCGGTTTGGGCACTATGCTTTTCGAAATTTACATATAACTTTATTATTTTTATTTTTATTTTCTTTATATTACAGAGTTTGATCTGTACGTATCTGTCTTTTTTGATTTGCCTGCAGATGCGTATTGGATCCTGGTGACAAAATCGTTGACTGCCCACCAACCTTTACGATGTATGAGTTTGATGCAGCTGTTAATGCTGCACTTGTCATCAAGGGTAGGTACAAGCTTGGTCAATTTTACATCTCATCTGCCTTAAGTTCTTAATTTGAGGCTGATTTTTATCTTTTATGTGGATTCTTTGATATATTATGCAAGTCCCTCTCCCTCAGTTATCCTTGACATTCTCATTTTTCTGGCCTCATGCCTAATATCTTACCAGTAGTAACGAATTAAAATAAAAAAATGTCTCAAGACAGAAATGTTGAGTAGATTTGCAGAAATTTTTTAACTCAAAATATGATTTGGCAACTTGAGCCAAACTGTTTTTCCCATTCAATATCATCCTCACTTTTGGCAGTGCCTCGGAAGTCAGACTTCAGCTTGGATGTAGAACGGATTGCTGAAGTTGTTGAGCAGGAGAGACCTAAGTGCATATTCCTAACTTCACCTAATAATCCAGATGGGAGGTATCATGCGATGAGTCTATTTGTATTTCGGTCCTTTCTCTTGTTTTTTGCTGTTAAAATTTCAAACCATGCTTTGAGTACTGTATGTCAGGTCATTAATTTTGACATATTTGTTACAGTTTTTCTGTGTCAAGTTATTTTTATTTTTTATTTTTCTTTACACGCTACATATTTCAGTGACAAGTCATTTTTGTTGATATGAACATATTCGGAGTCAATATATTCTTAGCACCCATTTGGCCTCCATTATTCCACATTATAATCAGAGGAATGGTAATTTTTTGGAGAATGTGTGGTTAAAAAAGAAGGAATGTTTTTTGGGTTTACGTGTAATATTATTTTATTGGAGAATGTGTGGTTGATAAGAAGAGGGAGAAAAATGAATTATAATTTAACGAGGAATAATGGAGGCCAAACGGGAAGTTAGTATCTACATTGTTTCAGGTTTCTGCTCTGACATGATAGTAATAACAATTATGTTGCAGTATATATGTCTTATTGTTTGCAGTGACTACCAGTGGACAGGAAACATGTTCGATGCGTAGGAATACCAGTCAGTTCCTTTTCAGAAATTATAATTGAGTTTTAAATATAACAGCAAACTAGGCCTTATTTCCTATAAATTTGGGCCTTGGCAATTGAGTTTTACAATGTATCTAAAAAATTTGACCCATCGAAACATAGTTAAAAGTAACATATTTGTTAACAATAAAATGTGCAAGCAAAAAGTTCCCCCCCCCCCGGTCCAACCCCAGACCATAGGCACTTTGTAAGGGTTAGTAGCTTTTATGAAACTGTAATGGAGACCTAAAAAAAGGACATTTTTCACTACAGTAGAATGGATACATGGCTTGATCTTGCAAGGTGAAAACTTAAATAACTTGAAAACGATTAGAAAAAGGACAAAAAAGCTAGAAGTAGAATGAGATGAGGGGATTGAGTCAGAATAGGAAAAGAGAATTGTTGTTATATGTGACTGTATCTACATTCTTACAACTATGTTTCTAATAATTAATATCTGGGTTATTTTAATACGATAATACCATGCTTCATAGTAAAGAAGACAGATCCATGAACAATAATCATATTGTTTTATATGGCCCGTATTGTAGATTATGGGTGGTTGTACAGAGTAACAAGACTTTCAAAGTTGAAATTTTTTGATTGAATATGCGGTTTGTGCAATTATATCAATTGGTTGCTTAATTACTATTTTGCATTTTTTTTTTCCATTTTATTATTATGGACAGACGTAAATTTTGTCTTCTTTTATGTTTCGTATATTCCATGTATATTTTTTTTCTTGTTTGACAGTATAATCAATGATGAAGCCCTTTTGAAAATACTTGCTCTGCCTGTATTGGTTGTGCTGGATGAAGCGTACATTGAATTTTCTGGAATTGAGTCTAGGATGAGCTGGGTGAAGAAGTATGAGAATCTAATAGTACTTCGGACATTCAGCAAAAGAGCTGGTACCGTGCCTTTTTATTCCAAAGAGCTGACATTATGGAAATGAATATTCAAAGGATGTAAAATTGTAATTTTATGGAATAGCTAAGCGTGCTATGGGTTTAACATTGATTATGGAAGATTACAGGCTCATATGTAGGCTCCAACTACTTCCCTATGCCATCTAGTACCTACTTTCCACTTTAGAAACCATAAGACTAAGTTACCAAGACTTGTTTAGTAGAGCAATTTCCTTGTACGAATCCAAAACATATTTTGAGAATAGCCTAGGGATTCAAGTTAATCGTGCAATATATTATACTGATTTTAGAAACGAAGTTCTAAGAGATTTCATGGCATTCAGCAATGTAAAGAACCCTCAAGAAACTGATACTAACCTCAAAGAGACCTAAACTTGGCCAGCTCTGAACTAAATATGCACATCTCAAAATCACATCAAAATTTGAAGCAACTTCCCGAGTCCAACACTTCTATTTAGAGTTGCTCATTCTTTAGTTTTAATGGATAGCTTCGTTAGGTTCTTGCCCCTGAATTAATCCTATCCTCATCCTTAACAGACTGACATATTTTTTGTAAAATCGTTCGTGTTTGTGTGAATTTGAGACCACTCACGCTTATTATTAATACCCGGGGATTCAGGTTTAGCAGGACTTCGAGTTGGATATGGAGCATTTCCATTGAGCATTATTGAATATTTATGGAGGGCCAAACAACCATATAATGTGTCCGTTGCTGCTGAAATTTCTGCATGTGCAGCCTTAAAGAATCCCGTGTATCTAGAGGTACAATAAGAAAAACTTGTCTGGCAATTGCCTCTTGTTTGTAGACCTTGAGAGTGCATAAAGTACCTATCTTTTACTTTGAATGTTACTACTTATTACACTATCTATTCCAGAATGTTAAAGTGGCTTTGGTGCAAGAAAGGGATCGTCTCTTTAAACTTTTGAACGAAGTACCATTTCTCAATCCGTATCCAAGCTATTCTAATTTCATTCTTTGTGAGGTTACATCTGGAATGGATGCTAAGAAGTTGAAGGTACGAAACTTTACCTTGCTTTCTGGGTTCTTGTTGGTCTTTATATATTATGTTTTCGTTTTCCTCTTAATTCCATTAAGTTCTGGACCTGTATTGCTTTTGGCTTATTTATGTGTTCTATTTTTGTTATTCTCTTGGCCTTGATTTCTAAATCCAAACTGTACATGCAGAATTTCCTTTTTAATTCAGAATCTAGATCAAATGAAATCGAAATACAATAAAAAAATGTTGCATGTATGCTGTCTCTCGTGCTTTTGTGTTTTCATCTCTTCACTTGGGAAAAAATATAAAGTCATATTGGCAATGCTGCTTATTACAGGAAGACCTTGCGAAAATGGCTGTGATGATTCGTCACTACAATAATAAAGAACTGTCTGGTTATGTTCGGGTCTCTGTTGGGAAGCCCGAGCACACTGATGCCTTAATGGAGTGTCTCAAACGCCTATATTAATTCTTTTCGAGCAGTGGGTTAGAATGAAATTCTCTTTGCGTCAAAGGTTTAATGCATGTGGAAACGGCCTTGTGATCATGGACCTCATTCGGTAAAATATCAGTTAACTATCATTCTTTGATAAAGAATTAATTTTCCAGGAATTCGACTAGAACCTTTGGGTATACTTACCATGTTGAATTAGACAAGACAATGGACGCATATTTCACGGTTAAATATGGTCAAATGTATCATAGTGAATGTTGTTTTCTTGAAATCACCATATGAATAAAATCGAATCTGTTAGATTTTTAGTGTTGACAATTCTGTGAACAAAATGACTAATTTGTATTGTGTTGTAAAAGTCGAGGACGTAGGGTACAATTTGTACAAATTGGATTATGAAGTCTAGGGTTGGAGCATGAAAAGAGGAGAAACACGATACCGTATTTCCGCTAGCTTCTCGCTCAGTTGGCGCTCAAGCGGCAAAAATAGATTGCCTATCGTCCGTTTGTTGCCAACTTTACGTTCGAGTGATAGGTCGGTCCGAAAAACTCTAATTTATAATTTTTGAAGTACTTTTTTCCGGTTCATTCAACCAAATTCCATATTCTATAAATACCCAAATTTATGCACGAATTGTGGGGTGGTTGTTCATTATGCTTATTCTCTAAATATATTTATATTATTATTTGGAAATCCAAGAGCCGATTCATACATTGATTCTATATTTTCTTCTTGAGATCAGATAACCACATATTTGGGAAAAATATCAAACCCATTAAATTCGAAAAACCACATACTTTCTATTGGTCATAGGAAGGTACTTTCTCAATAGAAACTCAGATGTTGCTGGAGGTTGAGAGATGTTGGACTACAAGCGCAGGAAAGCACAAGAATGGGGCATTCTTGAAATTCTACTTGGAATAGACAATTTCAGAAGATCGGAAGCTGGTGGGTTCAGCTGATCTTGGAGGTTACATGAATTAGATCGGGAAGTCTAGTGGAGTTGGCTAGCAGCATCTTACTGTAAATCTGTGTTGTCTATAGTGAAGATAACTAGTTTAGTCATGGAGTTTTTATCCAGTTGGGGTTTCTCCGTCATCATATCGGTGTTTATTATTGCTTTCCTTACTACTGCATTATTCAAACATAGGATAATTGGACTTGTATGCTTAATCATCTAGAAACAATTAAAAGTGATTTCTTGCTATTGATTGATTAATTTCGCACATAGGGTCAAAACTAAAAACGGATAAGTAACAATAATTCGGTAACTTAAAAGTCATTAAATTGGTAATCCGTGCACTGTTAAGTGGTATCAAGTGCAACACTCGATTTGTTTTTCAGAATCGAGAGTATGCTTGTTTGTAAATCTAAAGCTATTGAATTAAAGCATATATCATACGATATTCTCAGGTATTGGAATAAGTGTTAGTAAATAAATTGCGATACAGAAGGGGTCCGCACCAAAAATGTATGAAAATTGGAATGCAAAGAATTTGTAAGGGTGTCGAAATGTGCTGGAGCCTGGACATGCCCAGCTCGGTTTTGTCAAGCTTATGTCTCCACAAAATTAACGTTAACTACATTTTGGCTGCTCAGTTAAAGGAGATTCGTTTATTTGGCCTCATCTACGCAAATTGTCTCCCTATCAGACGATTTTTCCATTTGAGGTCAATCAGTCAATCACCATGTCCAACTTTGATTGAGCATGTTTGTCTAAGTTAATAAAAATTCACTTATAAGTTAAGTCAGTTTTTAAATAAATAGTTGTGCCAACTGTCTTTTGTTTTGTATTAAAGATAAGATTACTTCTAATAGAAGACTAGTTTTGAGTGGGACGTAAGATGATTGAAGGGGGTTATAATTTAACGATTTTGTAAGCACTTGAGGACACTCCTCTAATAAGACAATTTCAAGGGTGAGTCTTACCTCAAGTGGTTGTTACAATAATTTTTAAGAATAAATATACTCTGTCATGCCTGACAGATCTCATGTTCTCACATAAGGATTCATCTCATTAAAAAATACCTCAAAAATGTATAAACACCCCCCCCCTCCCCCCCCAAAATGAGACTAAGGCTCTGCTAGGCCTTTGCCAAGCCCGACAGAGCAGCATAACCAGGGGCGGAGCCAGGAATTC
>CAIGRO010031823.1:0-14471 GCA_903798355.1 Fraxinus baroniana | reverse complement strand
TTTTTAACTAATAAAATTAAATATACTGAACATATTATTTGTTTGGATAATAACATCAATTTCATGATCGAAATAAATAAATTCTTAACTGACAAGTATAAACAAGTGATTTATGAAAAAATACATTAGAAAAAAATTTCATTACTTTTAAGGTTAGTTAGTCAAACATTTGACATTTAATACTGTTCAAGTAAGTCATTTATCTTTAATTAATAAAAAATATTTATTATATAATAAACTAATTTAATTATAAGTGAGCTCTTTAAACTTTGTTATATGTGTGTGTAAAATAAAACACCTAATTTGGTAACAAGTTATTTGTATATCATGAATATGAAAAAAGAAATATGTAACTATTGTAGAGTTTTAAACTAAATTTGAATAACTGAACATTGGGTTTGGGTTGGGAATGAAGTTAGTTGGGCTAAATTAATTTTTGGGCTAAGCTAAATTCCAATTTGGGAAGATTTCATAACTAAGATGCTTAGTTTTACAAATTTTAAATTTAAGAAATTATGTTTAAAATTTCATATCTGAGGATTTTTTTTTTATTTTTTTTAAAAATTAATTAATTAAACATATATTTTATTAAATTAAGGTCACAATTTCCTATAATTTTGTCACAAATTCTAAATAATTGGTTACAAATCACAATTTTTATATGCACAAATAATTTTATGGTCACAATTCAAAACTTTTATAGGTCACAAATCTATCAAATTAATAATCACATATTATTTATTGGTCACAAATTACAAATTTTATGAGTCACAACTTATTTTATGATCACAAAACATCAAATTAATTGATCAAAAATTATATTTATGTCACAATTTATCAAATTATGTCACAGAATAATAAATTTTTAGATCACACTGTATTGATCACAATTTTTATGTTTCATTGGTCATATATTGTTTATTGGTCACACACCAATTTTATTGGTCACACACTAACCAATTTATTCATCACAATCAAACAAATCATTTGTGACCATCACCTACGCTTGTGTCCACCAACAAACCACCATCGCAACAGCCTAAACCACCGTCGCCAGAACCACCAATATCACCTCTCAACAACAAAATCATCGTCTCAAATACCGTAACTAACATCACCACACCGCACAGATCCATCGCGCACCGCACCACCCACAGCCACCAACAAAATTCTCAAACCCGCCTCCACCATTTGCACTTTCAATACCCTACAAATCATCCTCCATCTAACCACCACAAAATCAGAAAAAGAGAGACGGAAAACATAATTTTTGCAACAGTCGCGATGATCGACCTTATTGACCAGAACCTCCGCCACCGTAGAATCCAACAAAGCAACCGCCACCCAAACACCACCACCATAAGCACCACCACCACATCCCCCATCCACCACCAAATGAAAACATCCCCAAAAACCACATCAAATTGTGGAGCTACAGATCCCGGCCATGGTGGGCCGACCATAGCCACCCAAACACCACCACCACCACAACCCAACTGCGACGCTCTCACGACTTCCAGCAACCAGGTTTCGCTGTAAGTTCGCAGTAGTGCCCGGAAGTGTCGGGTAACAAATAGAGAGAGAAAGGAGAGAATGAGATGGATACCGCACAGTCACACAATGGCCCGAACTCTGCCTCCAACATCACCGCCGCACCTCTACTTGCACAAACACCAAAACCACCCCAAACCACCACCACCACACCCCAAAGCAGATTCATCATCGCCACTCTTGAAAACCACCCGCCGCTCTTAAATCTCCTTACACGGGATTACGCCGCCGCTACCGCTCGTGTCGCTGTGGTGTATGTGGTAGTCGTGCCAGTGCCGTCGAGAGAGGAAGGAGAGAGGGGATAGAGATGTCGAGAGAGGATATAATTAGGGCTTGAGTGGATAGTGGTGAGTATATAGATTAATTTATTTTTAAAATATTATTATTAATATTTAAATGTTTAATTATGTTCTGATTTTTGTAAAAATAAACTTTAAATCTGACTTTCAAAATGTTAACTTAAAAGGTCTGATTTTATGTAATTTCCACTTTTTATTTTCACCATGAATTTGGGCTAAGTTTTCTATTCTTTACAAGTCAATGTGCTTCAGGGCCATCCGCCACTGCCTACAGATCCATTTGTATTAACAATGTAGACATATACACACATTTATGCATAACTTGAATTGTCAATTACATAATTTTATCATACAAAATGGGACAGATCCTAGATTTCTTTCTGTCTAAAGAAACTGTACAATCTTGTGTACCTAATGAAACAGTGTTTTTAACTAAATTTGCAGAAACCACTTAAAAGAGATTGATTTCAATACCAACATCTCTCCTAATGGCTAAACTTGGACCTTAATTACTAAATTTCTTTTTCTTTTCAAGGCAAGGACAGAGAACAAGCACTGATCGCTTTTTTCATCCTCTCAAGCTTGTATCAATCACGAAATATTAGCTGCATAAGACATATCTAATACGCAGTATGAGACAATACTGCACACAACTACACGTAAAATCTTAACTTTTTGGGTTTCTTTAATCTTCAGTATTGTCAGGCCGAGCATTACCAAACATGGTTATAAAACCATGTGTGGGTTTCATGCAGTATTCTCACTTTCTCGCCTCTTCAGTGGCCACTCCTCCTCCAAGAGCTGACATGATTCTCCCACATTCCTCTTTTTGTTAGCCCTCTCTTCTTCTAAAATCTGTTTCAAGAAAAACTGAAGCGCATATGAATATGCTCACAAATGCAAACTGGTATCAAATTGTTACTTCAATGCATACCATTTTGGCAATGCCTTGCAAAATCTCGATAATTTCAGAAAATTCGGGTCGTAAGTATGGATCATGCTGCCAACACCTTTTAAGCAATTCGACTACCTTTGGATGAGTATGCCTTGGAATTGATGGTCTTAAACCCTAGAGTTTACATAGAAGAAAGTTAACCGAAGTCATTAAGATATTTGATATTTCTCTGAGTTCGTTCACTGAAAAGAATTAGCATTGGAGAGACGAGAGGAATTCATTAACCTTTCAATACAATTTCATTTATTAGATATCATGACTAAATAATTCTATTTGCAGTTCACATCCAGAGATCAACGCATTCTTGTGCACGTTGCTATCTGGAATAAAATTTCAACAAATCACGTCCAGAGTGCTCTTTTGTCTGCAAATTTCAAATTTCGAGCATTTTTAAAACTTGGTTGGGCAGAAACCATGACCTCAGTAGTTCATAAGCAATGCTCACAACCCTTCCATCACTGATACCCCCCCCCCCCCCCCCCCNTTTTCGCTCCCCTCCCAAGTCCCAACCCAGAGAAAGGGAGGGGAGGGAAATTAGAAAAGAAAAAAAAAATCTGAAAAGTGACAATGACAAGGAGATACCAATATAAAGGCATGAATGAAGAAATAGAAAATCGATTTAGAACAGGCTGTTCACATCCTTTAATGGGAAGATACCTTCTGGACGACACCAACTGCTGCCTGCAATGGGGTCAAGTGCACGTATGGAAGCTGTCATATCAAAGCAAACAATAACGATTTTTTGAAGTGGAGAAATTACTAAATTGCAACTTAGTAGCAAATATTACTGACCATAAAAAGAGAGAAATCAACCAGTTTCAAAAATGACAATGTGCCTCGGGTTTGTACAGAATGGATAAACATAAGTAAATACAAGACTCGCAACATAATACAACCTTTCCAGTTAGCATTTCCCACAGTAAAATTCCAAAGCTGAAAACATCTGCCTTGTGATTATATGGCCTGTGTTCAATAACCTTCCAAGCACCAAACAATATGCATAAGTTCAAGCGCAGTTAGAACCCTTCAAGGACATGCTGTTTATCTATGCAATTATGCATGAACGTAGTACTTTTTATGTGAGTAAAATATAAAAGTATTTGCACTAAATATGAAAACAAAAACTTCAAAAAATGCTCAAACATGTTTGGCAAAAAATATCACTTGAAAGTAACTTTAAGCTTAGCCAAATGTTCTCGTCAATCACAATTCTTATTTTGAACCCAATAGGGGATCATGTAGTTCGTCTATATAACATATCAGACTTCCACATTTGCAATTCTAGAGGTCAAAGCAAACTAATGGAAAATAGCCCATATTCAATCATGCCACTTCTACCCTAATAAAGTCAGAAAGAACCTCCGGAGCCATCCAGCGGTATGTTCCTGTTTCGGCTGTCATAACTCCAGACTGAAGTTGCATCCGAGCAATGCCAAAATCAGCAATTTTAACAACCTGCATCACAGAATTTCAGATCTCACAAACAATGATGGAGATGAGCTAGAACTCGATAGTATTTTTGAGTGTGTTTGATAAATAGTATTGGACAAATTGTACATGACAATCTTTTATTCTTTAATACTGTCTGGTACAGCATACCGAATAATGTTGACATGGTATTGAGGCAACATTTCTCACAGGAAGATTAAACATTGGACAGGTGAATAGATGAGATAAAAGAACAAAATATGAAGCAACTCAAGATTAATAACCACAAATAGTATCAAGAAATAAGCATACGAGTGTTGCGTTGAAAAGGAAACCACTTGCAGGGTCACTGAGACTTTATTTCCTTGGGTCTATCAAAAGAATTAAATGCAACAATCAATACATTCATTTGCAAGAACATAAATTTCTTACCTCATTTTCATTCATCAAGAGATTGGCAGCCTTTAGGTCCCTATGGATTATATTATTCTGGTGCAAATAGCTCATTCCCTTTGAAACATCAATTGCAACATTCAGTATAGCTGGAAGCTTCAAAACACCCTTCCGTTTGTGCAGGAAATCATACAGGCTTCCCCCAGACATCAATTCTAAAAAGAATGAATCACATAGTCCTTTACGTGAATGCACCATAAAAGACAACGAATATATATATATATATATGTATGTATATGTATATATTGGGATGGGGTTGCATCATGGCATAACATGCAAAGAGTGCCAGCTTACCAGTAACAATACACAAAAGCGGAGGTCGTGTGCATGCACCAATGAACTGCAAGATATTCTTGTGCCGAACTTTCCTGAGAATAAGAGAGAGCTCAGAGAAAAGCATGAGTTGTCCAAAATCAAGTATCATCAAGAATATGCCCTAGTTGAGGAGATAGGCAGCTGATTTTACCATATATGCGAAATTTAATGGAAGAAAAGTCCCATGCAAGACAGTTTCTCAATGCACTAAAATTCTAAGATTGATCCTCTCACGCCTTAACGAAAATAATATAGGGATTGAAGATGACAACTTCCTCAAGACTCGCCAAGTTTTATTTCATGAAATTGAGCACAAATATTCTAAGCTCCTCAAATCCAATCCCAACATCCAAGAATCATAATCAGCATAAACATTACTTATAATAAGGTAGAAAGTAATTTGTGGGGATACAGAGTTACTGAAAATTATAGAAGTCTTCTTCTTGAATTATACATAATTTATCAAAATTTCATTTAAAAATTAAGAGACAACTCCTTGAATGTAATCACGGGAATACAAGCATGCACAAGAAGAATGAAAGAAACCTCAATATGAAGACTTCTTGGGCAAACTCCCTCTGCACATCTTCATTAAGGTGCTCAACTTTAAGAACTTTAATAGCTACGTCCTGACAACGAAATATACCTTTGTACCTGTGTTGATAAAACATATATAACACTGGTACGAATTGATATTGTCAGACTCAAATCATAAATCAAAAGAGTAACAGAACTCACAGGTCGCTGTTTGATCCAGTGGCAACTTTTTGTTCAAATTTCAACAGATTGGCATCAATTTCCCAGACGTCACTCCCATCAGAGGGTATGTCCACATGGTTACAGGGAGTCATGGTACCAGTTTGTCTCAACTCTCCACCAGGAGATATTAGTTCTTGTTTAAACCCAGACGGCTTCTGCAGTGCACTTTTAAACATAAGACATAAAAGGCAGATATCCCAAAAAATTTAATGTGTGTCCAGTACCTCAACATTTGAAATTTCCTTCTCCAGTATACTTCTGAGATGGTCAGTTCTCTAAGAATTGCATGATGAAAGCAAGTCAACCATTTTGTAACAAAAGAGAGGCAAGATTTTGGAGGAGATGTGTAACTTCATATATCTGCTTAAATCATCTGTAGCCTCTCCTACTTCCAAGGAGTAAAATCAAACATTATTTTCTAAGAATTAAGTACCTCGTACACACAGCCATCAACGACGAAGACATCCAAGGAGTAACCATCATTTGTGGAAAATGCATGGGCTTCTTGAATGTTCAATCCGATCTCAGACATCAAACAAGTCAACTGAAAATTTAACATAGACCAAAAGAAATTATTTATGTAATTGGTCAATGATCCTAATATGATCTCAATAAAGAAAGAACTGGATTTTAGAAAACGATTCTGTACTGATTAACATAGACTAGTCATACTATGCACAAGTGGCCAGAGACACTAGAGAAGGGTGGTGAAGGCAAAAATGAATAACTTATTAATTATGACTGCAATATTTATTCATTACTTGAACTTTGAGCATCAAGACAGAGAATATGTAATATACCAGATGCATAAGCCCATGATAAGATTATGAATGAACCAGTTTATGTCAGAATCGACATTAAAAGTTTATCCAGGATATAAGACACTATGTACTACCCACTGTTTCATGGAACAAAATAAATGGTTCAGTGAGGGGAAGGAAATTTTAACTAACGTAGTGGTGTACAAAATTCCTTTTTCCACAACAGCGCAAAACTTCGATCAATTTGTAGGACTAGGACCAGAAAGAATGAGTAAGAAATAAGGTTGTAGTGCAGCATAAGTATGTAAGAATTCACAGCAGTCCTTAATGCATATTTTCTTTACAGTTCAAAATAAAGTGCATATTTTCTTTACAGTTCAAAATAAAGGAATTACCTGAGTAAGAAGTTTGGGCTTGTCATTTGTTGAAATAGTTATTTCATACAACCGTCTGCAGAAATGTAAAGTTATTTATACATAAACAATGAAGTTAAACATTTCCTTGTCAATGTTGTACTGAAAGGCTAAAAGTCTTATCATATCAAAAGATGTAATCAAAAAGATTAACCAAAAAGTTAAGAAAATCTCAATCTGGTTCAAACCTTTTGTTATATTAATGAAAATTAGATTTCCTACTCAAAGAACTACTTCCATCAGGGACATCAGATCTAGTGGTTTCAAATACAAGTTTAAAATCTGACAAGAAGGATATTACAATTCACGTTTTAGCTAATCATGCCCCAACCTCACATGGTGATCTGAACCTTGAGCATCCCCTCTTTTTATAAAGCTTGAATGAACGGAGCCACCAGCATTTCCATTAGGGGCAGGATGAACCTAAATAAGAGATTGTGTCAATTTTCATTTTGCCCATTGAAGTTGTAAGTCTACAAGAAATGGTGACTGAGGAGTCGATAAACGAGAAAATAAACATTTAAGACTGCAAAATGTGGTGCATCCAGAATTACGGACAACACAGTTTGTTCTGCTTAACAGAATGAAATTCAGTGACTAGAATTTGCAGGGCAGGGGGGGTAGGTTTCTTCAGATTGCTTAATTGAATCGGAATTTGAAAACCCAAAAATATGTACGTGCAAGTTAATTTTATATTCTTCGTGGGCAAAAATTGAGATTATACAAAATCAGGAAAGAATTTACAGTGTCAAAGACAAAATTGAAATACAAATAAGTTACATGGCAATTATAAGATTTATTAGAGTTGCCCCAGCTAAAGTTGGAGATCTAGATCACATACCCTTCCCAATCCGATTCAAGTTTGTCGGATCAGATATGGTGGAGAGCAGGAAAACTCTAGAAACTTCGGTTGCATTGCGTAAAAATAATTGTGAAAATAATAAAAAAAAACTTCTTGTCCTCAAATATTGATGAACCATATTGATGTGAACATAGAATTCTCAAGGTTGAGCCCTTTCGTAAGGAATATCAACGTAACCCAGAAGGCAATCTAGAAAAATATTGATCTTGAGTGAATCAAGAATGATAATTCATGTAATATACCTGCATAAAACGGACTTCAACTGCAGGGTTGGTGCAAGGGTTGCGTGCCATGTGCAATAATTTCTTGTGCATAAGGACATCTTCTGCCCTCTCAGTATTCACATCCCATGCATAACTACAATATCAACACAGCAAAATAGTTGTCTTTCCTCTTATTTTAGGCACCAAAATTTTACATTCTGGATATGATATTCCAGTTATTTTGTGTGGTTTTCATTTCAATCAAAACAAACTTCCAAATTACATAGTACAGTTACTTCTATTTCTTTGAACATAGTGTGGTCCATTCTTAACATGTAGTATGGTCCTCGGCCACTGTACTGACCGAAACATGAATAATCATGACAACTCCCAACATGTATATTAAAAATAAATCCCAAACATAAAAAATGATGATTAACCAATACCAACTTGTTATAACAAGAAATGCTAAGTGCACTTTCTGTACGCAGTTATTAATAGATTTACTATAGAATAAAATGATTTTTGCTTATTTTCCTTTGGCCATTCAATCCATCTTACCAAACATGCCAAAAGAGTGTAAATTTCTATGTACCTGGACTTCACTTCCTATGTACATCTGTTTTGAAAAATAAAAAAGTTCAAAAACACGCATTAAACTGATCTAGACTTTTCATATAGAACAGCATGTTTCGCTTAGTCTAAAAAAAATTCATGCCAAGCATATTTGAATATTTTACTTTTTCTCTCATTTTTAATCCAAAAGAAGCAACTGTGAAAGTATAGTCAAAATCAAAATCAGAAACTTCTTTATTCTAAACGAATATTTATTTTAGACTAATAGGGCCGTAGGGGCCGACTCAACATGAACAGCTGATACTCCTGCTGGTATTACTTTATAACGAACAGTGCGGTAGGGGCCGACCCAACACGACCCGAAGATACTCCTATGTAGTAGGAGTAGACTGAGGTTGGTGTTAGATTACGAGATGCACTCTCATATGCCTTTCGAGGCTTCCCCCTTTGTGAAGTCAACATTCAGGGGTAAGAAAGCAGTACCTCACCTCTTTTTGTTGCAAAACTTACTTTGTTACTTATAAGTAGATTTACTTGAAATAAACTGTTTTAGCTTAACCAAACACGTGAAACTGAAACATCAAATGTCAAGAAAAACAAAGAATTCAACGAAATCAACATAATTTCTTCTCTTTTTGAACTCCCACTTTCCAAAACAGTTCAAATTCATCCAAAATGAACCATAAAACGAAAAAGATAAAGAAATACCTAAGAGGAAGCATACTAAAATGAGACCATAACTCAGCTTCGAACTCAGGGCTAAAGGCCTCTTCACTTTTCAATTCTCTTAATCGTCGGAGCACTTCATAATAAACTTCAATTTTCTGTCTCTTTTTCCGGCTCTGAATCGGCGACCACTCCGATGCTCTGCTACTACAACTCTCGGTATCCCCCATCAATATTCCCTAATCCAAAATTAAAGAATATGCGGTTTGATTCAGATTCCAAATTCTAATCATTTTGATATTACATATAGAGAGAGAAAGAAAGACGGTGAGGAGTGATCAGTGATGTAAGCATCCGTGTATGTATCTATGTATGTATTGTGTTTATCCATGTATTGTTTATAGCATTTTGCAAGAATGAAAATGAAAAGGAAACAAAAGGGCAACTGGACAATGGAATGCACCGTTTGTCATTTGTGTGTATCGACGTGGATTCAAACGAGGCCGACTAACTTTGCTAATATCACCCCCACGGCCCACCCCCCCTCTAACCTTAAATTGATCGGCTTTTTTTAAGAAAATAAATAAATAAATAAATAAAAGATGTTTGTTTTTCGAGGATTAGACAAAAGTTTTTTTGAATCAAATAAAATTTTTTAGATTTAAGGATGTGTTATATATTCTGTAATAGTATATTGATGGAGAATATATGGTTAAAAAAGAAAAAAAAGTTATTGATGTAATAGAAAATATTATTTTATAGAAAAATGTGTTATTGAAAATGAGTAGAAGATTGAGAATGAAAAATTTAATAGATGTCAAACAGGGGCTAAAAGTTGCTTTTGAATTCGTTTTACTAATTTTATGAAAGAGTTTCTTCTAGTTAGAAGAGTTTTTAAAATAAGCTGGTTTAACGTGGTTTCCTTTAAAAGTACTTTCGGAATTTTCAAACAAAAATTAAAGTAGTTTTCCCAAAAAACCCTTCTACAGAAAATAAAAATCATGTGAAACGGGGTCATGAGAGAGCTGTTAGAGAAAATTGGTCTAACGAAATTCTTTTAAAAATACTTTCTGAATACGTAGCTCTTTTAGAAATTAATTTCTGAAAAAACATTAAGATAATTTTTTTAGAAGGCTCTTCTTCAATAAGTCAAAATCAAAATCAAAATTATGCCAAATATACCGTTTAACATATTTTGATTTTAATTTATCGAGGTTGGCATGAGGAACCATGCTATTCTATGTATTCATTTCATTCCATTTCCATGTAATTCAAATTAATAGTCGAATATTGAAATTAGTATTTTTAAATAAAACACTCTATATCACCATAGCATAAGATTCCACGACAATTTGTATATATAAATTTTAAAAGGAAGAACAAGACTCCCATCCACCCACTCCCTGTCTTTTTAATCGATTATATCCATATCAAGATGAAATTTTCGATTAGATTAATGTAAATATTAAATTCAACGACAGCGACCTACCTCCAATTTTATCCAATGACATTGTTGGGTTGTCTCTTTCCCAACTTTATCAAATTTTATTGTATTCAAAAGTATGATTAAAGAATGTGCAATTTGATTAACATTTATGGAAATTGTTACCTTATCCATTGAATCGTCCCCATTTGTACTCACAAAACTTTTTATGGCTTTTAAGTTGGATTGCACGATACACGTGAAGTGTTGGTCTTCATTGGTGTAATTTCCACACATTCAATTTTAAAATGCACTCGATTGAGATTCAACGTGTAAAGTAAGATGAATCAATATATCGTAGTTTACGAAAAATCTTGCTCAGTAGATCTACTTCGTGAGCCATACTTGTTTCGAGTGTTGGATTATCCAAAAAATAATATTTAATAGAAGATTTAACCCCAATTTATAGGGAAAAAATTCGTACGTTGAACTAGATGTGGCTTAGCGTCATTAAATAAATTAATTAATTTTATTGAGTTTAGTAAGTGTCGTCATTTGCTATTAGTGGTCTTATTCCTTTCAAAAGTTTGGCCAGTTCACTCAAACAAATTTAAACTTGTGAGTTTCAAGATTTATCGAGACGTGACAATATCTCATTACCTATATGTGAACTCTTCTCGATCCTTGTAATTCAAGGCGAACTTTTCTTGTTAAAGAGATTAAGGGGGTGTGAAAGATTTGTTTGCTTGTTTAAAGTTTCCACTCCTTTCCATTTTGTTGTCCTCTTATGACAAACTTCATTTAGAGTGGGAGAAAATGGAAGGAGAATAAAAAGAAAGAAGAAAAAAATAGTTCACATCCTCCCAAAAAATAAGATTGCACCCTAGCCCCTTGAGGTAGAATCTCTGGTTGTTTGGTTCATTATGCTATCATGACATGCTCTTCATCGCTTGTTAATATGGCAATAACCAAATGATATCTCGGTCATGACTTATTTAGTATTATGGATTATACTGATTACTACTGAAAGAAAAAGCAACAAAAAGTTATTTGATGTAATCAAGGGCGAAATCAAGAATCTTATCTTGTGGGGGGACACTAAGACATTTAACACGTCTAAATGCAAGTGACACCACGGTGGCCTACACCACCTATAGCAGTCGGCTATGGCAACTTAATTAGTAGAGATAATGAAATTCGAAGAAAACAATAAAATTACTTATTTTTATTCCAAAAAGTTTTGTTATTTAATAAAAGTAGTTAATTTTTAGGTTAATCGAACGTAAAAATAGAATAAAATATTGAAGAAAATGTAAAATGAAATCGATAGTGATTTATTAAAAAAAAAAAAATCAAGCTTCCATAAAACCGATTTCCAAAAATCGAAAAAAAAAAATGGAAATCATAGTCAGTCATGCAAAGAAATACAAAAATAAAGTAAACAAAATTTCCGCGAAAGTGAGGAGTTTTTATTTTGTTATGGGGACAAAATTATAAAATTATTATTTTTTCAACGGCAATCAACGTCACTGAAATTTTATAATTTTGTCTTCAGCAATGTAGGTAAAACATATTCTTAAAGTGTTATTCTAGTAATTTTTTAGCTTTTTCTCCCCGCCTTCTGCGGCAATAGGACCCTTAAGTCAAGTCGAGAAATCAACAACATTGTTAAAATCGAATTAGATTGGTCGATTCAATGGGAAGAATCGAGAACTAGTTTAGAAACATATTCGATTTTAATAGATATAAAAATAAAAAATTTCAGAACTATTAAAACATTGACTAAATCGACTTATATACACAATAATAGGTCAAAATTTGTTGCATGATTCACCTTGTAATTTTGCTTTTATTTACTCGTTTAGATTTTTTACTACCAATCCTTGACAACCCCTAACTCCCGACTCCCTGCTCTCTTTTTATGTTAATTCTCAATTAAATTATTTAAAATTATACGAAAAGACAAAATAGCCCTTATTTGGTGGCTTTTTTGGAAAAATATTATTTCAAATAATGGAGAATGTGTGGTTAAAAAGTATGAAAAAATTTTGAATTTATGTGTTAAGTATTTTATTTCGTGAATATGTTGTTAAAAATAAGTATTTAAAAAAAATGAATTTTAAAGGAATGGAGATAAATAGGGGTTGTGCTATTCATCCAGCCACTAATGTCGTAACTAAAAAACAGGTACACGTGGAAAGTGTATTTTTCATATAAAAAAAAAAGAAAAAAGAAAAAAAGAAGGGACTTAAATTTCCTTCCTTTATATTTTCAGATCAAGATTTTCTATTCCTAATATAGGATAAGTTTAGTTTATTTCTCCTAATAAATGAAAATGTCAATTATGCTCATATTTATCTATATATCTTTTTATTAAAACAATCGTTTAATGTTCTAATTTTATTTTCTAATTTATTAATTTCTTTATTAATTCTAACTATATTTTCTGTCCAGAATATAGGCACAAGTATATTTCTATTATTTTTCTGAAAATAATCAAGCACAATATAAAATAATTTAATTTCTTCTCTTTTTCTTTCATAGTCAATTTCTAATTTTCGAATAAAAGTATTAAAACTTCATAAATAGTAGAAGTGCAAATATTAATATAAGTATTTAACATAAATAAGAAAGATCTTACAGTATTGAAGCAAAAGGTAAAGACATATTAATATCAATGAGATTCCCTTGAGCTTGCACCCATATGTTGTATACTCAGATATAAGTTATCGATTTTATTTGAGTTTAAGAAAGTAGGTTATGGTCCAACACGACTTCCGCACTCTTATTGATTTTCTTTCTGACTCTTTTGCATATCTCACAATAGATCACACGGAATCATAGTTTTCCTTTCAACTCCTAATTAAAACATCACTTTGAATGGTAACATGGTTCTCAAGACTTTCTCTAAAACGCCTATATACGGAAACAAGATACTTGCACTAACCCTCAAGATTTTCACCATTGGAGTATAAGTAAGATAAGAGTTTTTGAGAATATAATAAGGATAAAAAGATAGTGTTTTCAAATAACTTTGATTTTATAAACACATCACACTAATATCTCTTACATAAGAGTACACATACATATTTCGACTACACTCTTGGTACTCTATCTAAAGTTATTAGAACTCCATAGAGATTACCTTATTACAAGCTTTACTGAAAATATTTACAAGATTCGAAATGCTAGGTAGAGAGATAAACTTTTGGCTTAAGAATTGCTTTGTAATTGTTGTTCTTCTTCTGAGAATTAATCTTCAATTTATAGAGTGAAAAATCTCCACAGTTGTCATTCATTATTGTTGCTTTAACTATGTAAGATAGTGGATATCTTACTGTTGCCTAAAATTCTTGGTCTTAACACGAAAAATAATTGAGTTAGAACCCACAGTTTTTCTTTATCAAAGTGATTTTGATAAAGTAGTGATAAAGGGGTCCATTATTTTTCCATATGTGACTCAAACCATTCATCCGGAAATTCTGTTGGATTAAGAGAAACTGGTGAGCCATCATCTTCAGTGCTACAGAATTCGCACTTATGATTTGGATAATGCCAAAACTGTTTGCACAGCTCTTCTTTTGCTTTATGTGTTCCACTGACGTGTCCTTAAAAAATATGACCACATCATGTGTCGGGATAATGTCAATCTTCTTGTTTAGTGGGCGCCACAGCCTTGCGTAAATTAAATGGTCTTGTGACTCATACACCCATATTTTTTTTGTTTTTCTTTAATAACTTTATGAATATGCTTAAATTGCTCATTGTATCCTTTGGCTCTATGGAAGGCTGTCATTTTGATGACAT
>CAIGRO010031804.1:0-11668 GCA_903798355.1 Fraxinus baroniana | reverse complement strand
TATAGAATTTTTCATATTTATAGAAAAAAATATTTTTTTTGTTAAATGTAAACTAAGGATGGAACAAAATGATAAATTTATATTTATACCAAAAAATGTTTACATAGAATTCAAATTTAATGTTACATGAATTATTTATAACTTTGCAAAATTAAATTAAATTTAAATAAATAACAACTAAATGTATTTTTTAATCACTATTATCAAATATTTATAGCATAAGTACATCCCAATAAAGTTGGTACCTACTTTTATTATAATTTATAGTTTAAATACATCACAATTAGGTTGACACCTACTTAACTATAATATTTAATTTTTTTTTACGGGCCGCGGTTAACCGCGGCTCGTGAAGGTGCTACCCGCGAAGCTCGCATGTCACACCTCCTTGACCCGTGGACCACTCGCTCGGGTCACGGGTCGATCCGGGCTGATTTTCTCGGGTCTGGTCTACCCGTCCGTCTTGACATCTCTAATTTGAGCTACATTATTTTGGAATAGTCGATTGATGGAGAATGTGTGATTAAAAAAGAAGGAAAAGTTATTGATGTGATAGAAAATATTATTTTATTGAAAAATAAGTAGAAAATGAAAATGAAAATTTTAATGTGTATTAAACAAGGACTCAGTTTTCTTCTATTTAGACCCTTTCGTTTAGGGGTGTCCAAAAGTCGCGAACTGAATCGGACCGAACCGAACCGAACCGAGCGGTTATTCACAAGTTAAATACTTGAACGGGTACCCGAATCGAGAACCGATGGATATGAGCCGAGTCTAGACCAAGAACCGAAAAATCGAATAAGAACCGAAACTAAATAATTTTTTTAATTTTATTTATTGAATTAATTAAATTAAATTATTTTTTCTAAATAAATTAAAAAATTAATTAATTAAATCATTTCATTTCATAATTTTAAGTCTTAGTCCTCAATTTTTTAATATGGATTACTGATATTTTAATATTAATATCTACTTTTTGGTATTTGTATGCATTGAATTAATGTTATTCGACGCTAGTTATTTATACATTTTTGAATTGGGTTACGTTAATTTGTAAAAATTACGAATGAAATATCATTAGTTATAATTATGTAGTGTTGCTGTAAATGTTAAAAAATTTAATTATGGCATGAAATCGAATCGAACCGAACCCGAACGATTTCATAATTATATTTGAACCCTACGTGTCCATTTATTAAATTACCGAAAATTTTGGAATAGAGCAGAATCGAACCTAATCGACCCATGAACAACCGACTTTCGTCAAGTGGAATTTTCTTTTATACAAGTTTTTCTTTTCTTGTTGGACTGTGCAACTCTGCCTTGGAGCCCTAGCAGTTCAGACTGTTCAGTGCTGACAGTGTCCTTGTAGAATGGATAAACTCTTTCTTGTATTTCCAGAAAATTAATATGAAAATAAAAAAATAAAAAAATACAGTTGGTGCTAGGCCTGTCCAAACTTTTTTCTATTTAGTCCCTATTTGGTTCAGTTTACAAAAGTAAATTAAAATTTAAGTGAAAGTCAATAAATTAATTTTAATTATAGAATTTACAACTTTTTAATCACATAATTCATTAATTCTTATCAAGTTTTCGATAAATTTGATTTTTTTTTTTTATCTAAGCAAAATAGAGGTTTAATTACTATATTGCATAGAAATAAATGAACTGTCAAATGCTTGGAAGTTTTTCACAGAGAAAAGTGACCTATAGAAGGAAAAGACAATATTTTGTACTATAAACAATAATATCCATATCAGATGCGTGTTGTATCATTAATAATCAGTAAAAGACATATATTATGAATTTTTGTGTATACCTAACTCTATGATAACGATACGTTGTAGCAAAAACAAATTAATCACATAATTTAATTTAAATTAATGTTAGAAATTAATTTTAATCACATATTTCATGAATTCACAAATTTTCAACCACAAATTTCATCAGATTTTATTAAAATATATTAAAATTGTGAAAAATAGAACGAGTTTTAAAAAATTACAAGCCAACGCTCTAGGTTTGGCAAGCTGTTTCACTTTTTATCCACACAATTTATACGATTTATAAGTAGTACTCACTTTTTCATCGCTCATTTACCGTGTACTTAACAAAGTTAGCCAAAGTAAGTAGTTGTTTTAAGCATTCTTTAAGACTAAAGAGGCCCACTTAACAAAATGCAAAATGAAAGTGACCAATCCCAACTTTTTTTAGGTATCCATTATGTGTACAAGCCATTTTAGTGGAGCATAAATGTTGTGATTTGGACCACTAAACCAATTTCTAGCCTTCAATCAAAAATCCATACGAATTCGGAAATGATTTATGTAATCGATCTCAAATTTAGCCCCTGTTTGGGCCACATTTTTTTCTTCATTATCATTCTTCTACTCATTTTTAACCACACATTTTTCAATAAAATAATATTTTTCATCACATTAATAACTTTTCCTTCTTTTTCAACCACATATTTCTCATCACATCAACCAAAAAATGCATTCTTTTGAAAATAATGTGCACCAAACGGAGGCTTAACAACAANTTCTATTCATTTTCAACCATACATTCTTCAATAAAATAATATTTTCCTTCACATCAATAACTTTTCCTTCTTTTTCAACCACATATTTCTCATCACATCAACCAAAAAATGCATTCTTTTGAAAATAATGTGCACCAAACGGAGGCTTAACAACAAATAGCTTTATAATCAAAACCCACAAAGCATACCACCCAGGATGGAGCTCATGCAAAACCAATCACTAGTTTCACATATGATACACAACCCATTTTAGTCGCATAATATGGGTTGTATGTTATACTTTTGCCTACATTGTACAAGATAAAGCATCACACTTTTTACTGCACCTTTATCTACCTTAGATGATATTGAATCCACTACAGGAGTTCATGTCTGTAAAGGCTGAAAATGAAAATGACCCCAAACGCATAATATTAAATATTGCTAACAAAAAGAAGAAGGCAACTAGAAGATCATACACCACCATTGTCATTGCTGGTGGTGGCATTGGTGGCAGCAGCGTCGCGGGCGGGGGCAGTTTCGGAAATAGTCTTGATTTGGTCATGCTTTTTGGAAGAGCCCTTGCAAAGGCTGATGGGGTATTTTATTGCATTGAGTTCAATCTTTCTAAGTGCAGCTTTACTAAGATCAATGCCACAAATGTCTGATAGCCTCACAAGGTAAAGAAGAACATCTGATAATTCTTCACCTATGTGTAATTTCTCTTGATCTTCCCAATCAGGTAGGCCTCTTGGGACCTCACCTTTCCACTGAAATATCTCAGACAACTCTCCCACTTCCCCCACCTGACACAAAAATGGATTATTGGAATAAGCATTAACATAAAAAGACACAAAAGAAGGGTACAGCTAATGGATGAAATTAAAGTTGGTTCTTTTTAAGGTGTAATGGCAACTTTATTATGCCTGTGCTGATGTTGCTGTTTGAGACAGTATTCTGACTGCAAAGTGCTATAATGATATAAATGGGAAAGTTAAGAAATTGCCCAAGAATCACGACTACTCAGTCTGGACACAAAAAAAGGCTTTAAGGAAATGATTTCTCTTGTTTCCAAAAGTTATCAGTCAACATTCTTTATAAATGTTGACAAAGAAATTTAATTAAAAATAATTTTTCATTCCTCAAAACAAATTGACTAAAAGAATCAAGAAATGAATTTTTTTTACATTACAGATCTATAATTTTTGACATTCATTCTGCAACCTCAGAGTTCATAGAAAGGGAACAAATTTCCACACAAAAAGAAGAAAGAAAACCCAAATTTTCTGACAATTTATACGTTTAAAGTGCAGGATAAAGGGAGAAAAAAATGACACGAAAGATTGAAAAAACCCCACATTTTAGGTGAGAGATCGAAGGTTAAAAATAAATTGATAATCATAAGACAAACTCCTACAGATTCTATTTGCATGATAATAAGAGAAATAGCATAACAATGGCGTGTATCTTTACATGGAACGTTTGGTGGCTTATTAGATTGAAAGAATTTAACCACTAATTTCGCTTTATACAAGACTACATCCAAAACTACATATAAACATAAATACATTTATGGAAGCGAAAGAAGAACGCACAACACATACACACAGAGACAACCTCAATAACATCAACAATATACGTAAATAGAGAGTTTTATATGCATATATGAAAACAAAATGGTACAAACCAGTGCCAAAAGTAGATTTCTGGGGCTATGGAACTGATCCCAGTCTCTTTCCTTTGCAAAAAGTGCCATTTTTTCCTTGAGCTCTTCGAGGGTCAGTTCTTCACCTGATGCTCCATTCATTTCTTCTCTATTTACTGATGCCGACATCGCCACCGTTTGGGAGTTGCTCTTTATTCAACAGGGAGAGGGTAGGGTCAGGGAGCGTATTTAATGCGGAGGACGCTGATGTGCATATGAGCTACTGTCAAATTAGCCCTTGGTGGGGCGGGGTTGTTTAATATTAATTGCTATAAATTAGATAGGAAATAGAAAAGCAAGCCTCTCTTTGACCATCATTATTTGGGGAAAATGGGGTTTTAAATCGTAATTTTTTTCGAGAATGTATAGTTAAAAAGTATGAAAAAATTTTGAATTTACGTATAGAATATGTTATCGTGTGAATGCGTGGTTAAAAATGAATACTTAGAAAAAAGAGTTTGAAAATGACAATTGTCAAACAAGGGCAAAATTGTGAATATTCTCTTCAGTTTGAGAATAGAAGCTTTTAAATAATGAGACTCAAACAAAGACTTTATATGTTACAATTGGGGTTGTAAAAAAATAATGATCATTCACAAATAATACTTTGTTTACTATACTCATCACTGAATGACTATTTGACTATTTATATAATAATTGACTCATTAAAAATCTTGTTTGACAAAAAATATAATGGGACAAAAAGACCAAACAAAGAAAAAGAGTACAAAAAAAAAATAAAAAATTCAAGTAATATGACAAAGCTTGATCCAAGAAAAAAATGTACAGTTAGTGCATTGATTTCAATTAATGATAATCATCGTATTGAGTCATTCATGTTATGTATTTCAATGTCTTCAATGTACAATTCTAATGAAATATGTTACATATTGTCTTGTTATAACCCCAATCAATATTATCTTCGTACAAGATATCTATCGATATTTGGTTACACATTTTATGGGACTTACAAATTTTCAATCACGCGTTTTCATCAATTTTTATCAAATTCACTAGTTATTTGATTTTTATCTAAACCAAACTAGGGTTAAATACATACGAGAGTAATGATAAAGTTATATTAAAGTAAAATGTCTTTTAGGTTAATTAACATTCATTATATACAAAACATGCCTCGTTAGAATCTTACTAGAAAAAATCATGTGAGGAAAAATCTAACCGAAGGAAAAATAATATATTATTCTTTTGAGTATATTACAAATGTTATCTCATTAAAATCTTGCTCTGAAAATTCAATAGTACAAAAATCTGTTTGCCTAGGATAAAAATCTGCATGCATGGCAGAAAATCCACTCATGGAGAAAATTAAATAATGGAAAAATTACGCAGAAACCTATTTTGATTTTTACATTTCAATAATCAGGTTAGACGAATTTTATTTCAGAAATCAATTGCCAACCCACCTCATTCCACGTCCACTACCATCCCCATTTTCACCTCTAAACCTAACCTAGCCCCCATTTTCACCCCCCATGAACCGTCGACCACCATTTTCCACCACTTTATCAATCGATTGGCGACGGCGATGAGATAAAGAAGAAGCAGAAGTGGCGGCACAAGAAGCAGCGACGTTTGGACGAGTGGCAACGAGGAACTTCTAGCAATCTGGGTGGTATGATCTGCAACGTTCTGTGCATCTGTAGTGATAGTTTATGCAATCTGTACACAGAAAATGTAGAGGTTGTGCGGTGGTAGAGGTGGAGGAAATGGTCGTTCAGTGATCTGTACAAAGAAGAGGTGGAGGTGGTGGTTGTGGTATGGCAGAGGTGGAGGAGATTGTGAATTTCAGGAGGTGGTGGTGGTGGAGCGCGGCATTTCTTGTTGTGCGATGGTGGTACATGTATCGTATAAATTGATTTGTGACTAAATTGATTTGACGATAAATAAATTAACCTATAAAAATGTATGATTTGTGATTAAATTTATTTCAATGACAGACGGCCTCACCCATCTGCCGAAGTATCATTCAATGGCATATTTCAATTGGAACACGTTTTATAAAGGTGGTTCGTTGGTAGCACCTTTATGTGTCTATTTTTTTTTTTCAATTGTCCAATGAAATCACACACCAAGTGTCATCAGTAAAAAAATTGTGAAATATCCACGTACGTGTGTAGCATTGTTCTTGCAATTGAGTGAGTAATCAAATAATTGCTGTAAATATAATTTTGAAATTCAAATTTTAATTTTAATTTTTTTTAGAATTCGGGCCTATAAAATAGGTTTTCATTGGGAATCAAATTTCATCACAAACTTAAAATTCAATGTCTTATAATTAATTATATTTTTGTTTGTGTTATTTTACCTTATTTTACGTAAGGTTAGCTTATAATCATATTCTTGGAACGATTCATGCCAAGTTTTTAAAGATTCGACGAAAAGGCTATTTATGTTACGATGTTCGGAAAGATGAAAGAAGAATTAAAGTTATTCATTCTTAAAGTACGGAGGTAGTATCTCTCTAATATTTGATGATATGTATTGTGTTGATAGTAATCAATAGGTATATTTAAAAGCACTATATCTTGATAATTATAATTCGACTCTCTTGAGAAGCTGTTTGTTTTTAAACACATTGCAACGGATAAACTGATTCGTAAGATTGCGCATATCATTGTACATTCTTTACAAGATTTTAATTTGATTATTTAGCCCCTATTCAATGAAAATTTTAGTAAACTTTGATAAAAGTTGATGAATGTATGGTTAAAAAATTATGGGGCTCATAAAATCTGTAGTTAAAATTAATTATTAACTTTAACTTTGATTTAGATTAAAATTTTAATTTTAATTCGTACCAAACATGGCCTAAGTGTATCTTGTACACCATGCATGATTAACAATGTTGTTTTATCACATCTAAAGGTGTTCATATTTTTCTTTCGTTTTGGAAAGGTGTTCGAATATAATTGTTCCATTAAGTGCTTATAGTCAATGATACTATTTTGATGCTCATATATTGGAAGTTACTTTAGGATTGGGTAATGCAAAATTGAAAATATAGATGCATAAACATATGATTCGCCATAATTTTATCATATTCCCGAAAATATTATTAGTAGAATTCAATTTAATTTTTTTTTTCACATAGATTTCGAATGAAATTATAATAGTTTAGGAACTTTGATTCGTTATAGAAATGAGATAATTATTTTTATAACCAATTTCGAAATGATGCTATTTTAACTGATGATGTGGGAACATATGGGGTCGTTTATGCCGTTTTTGCCAAATTTTGAGGGCTTTTGGGGACACGTTTTTAGGGCATTGATAAGCATAGTTTTCAGCCACTTGAGCCCAATTCTCTACATACCCATTCAAAACCTAAAGAAAGGAGGAAAAAAGGTAACAAAAGGGGAAGAAAACCCAAGCAAAGGTGGTAAGAAATTGGGGGAAATCAAGACCAATCCATTGCATTACTTCACTAATCCACAAAAGGGACGGGTTCTAGCTATTATCTTGATTTCCATCCTTTACTTTCTCTATGTATTTCTCTAACTTTTCCATTTTGTGCCACTTTTATGCAATGAGATAAATCTTTTCATGTTGGGATGATAGAGGAAACTTAATCTAGCTTAATTAATTTTAATGTTTTCTTTTTAATGTCAAAATATTTATTGTCATATGCATTTATTATTGTATTTATAGCATGTTTGAGTCCCTTTTTTTTTATTTATGAAAATGCATTTTGAAATAATAATTTGATGGAGAATGTGTAATAAAAAAAAATAAGGAAATTTTTTGAGTTTGAGTGTAATATTATTTTATTGAAAAATGTACAGTTGAAAATAAGAGAAAAATCTATTTTGAAAGTAATGAGTATCAAACAAGGACTTACTGTCTTGCATTTATTTGGCCAATATATGTTGATATTCAGTGATTGTGCAATGTTTGAGAGATTGTTGTGCATTATAGATCAATATAGTAAAAAAGTTAAGTTCTTATAGTGGATAGAGATATACCCTATCCTAGGTGATCCATTGATTTCACAAACAGCTATTGTTTGATTGTTAATCTACATAGAAATATAATAAGTTAAACCAATCAATTATGGTTAATTTCACTTGAGAGAGGTAATTAGCTAAAATTGAAAAATCAGGTCTAACATGATTAATGATGTTGACACCGACCTCCGAGGTCACTTAGTTCGGATTGGTGTACCCAGTAAGGGGGTAATAATGTGAGCTCGGATGTGTGACGTCAGCTCGGATCTTGAGTGGCTTACTCAAGATGCTTGTGTAGTCCTTCAAGGTGAAATAATGAATAATGATTAAGAATCACCAACATGATATACGGGGCTACCAATCAGGAGGATACATATGGAAATGTCTCACGTCAGTGCCCACATTATCTTCCAATCAAAAATCTTAGCCTCCCTTCCTAAGTAATGCATTAATTGTTGGGGACCACTTGTACCAGTAACTCATGATCTACTGACGGAGCTGGACTCGGCAACCAATCCTATTACGCCAACATATATCCTTATTTAGCTCGGTATTGCAGATTGACATGACATGAGGTACACTGTGCATGCATTATCCCACTATAAAAGGAAAAAGAGGCTAAAAGGAGAGTGGGACGATACAAGAAAATATCAACACTTTCTCATTCTCTTCATATTTCAAACATCTCCTATAATGGGGGAAAAGAGTATTATGGTATAATAATCCCGTAATCCGTTGGTAAAAGATCAATCAATTTCGTGTTTATTCCCTAAATTGGCTTGAATATTGTCTATACATTTTTCAATGTTAACAAATGAGTAGTTTAATTAATTAGCATCTTGAAAAATTAATTAAGCGGCGGTTAAGTGAAATCATGAATCCAACTATTTAATCCTCAAAGCCTTCCTAAATTTGTAATGTGGTGTGTTTTGAATCGAATTTCAATTTATTTTTATTTTATTTTCATAATTTAAATTCATATTGTGTGTTCTTGTTTAATTGTAAGAATTAAAATGACTTGAGTAGTGTAATTAAAAGAAAACATTTCTTGAAAGATTGACTCGAACTCACAATTCATTATATTATTTGAATGCGACCCCAACACTTACGATTTTTAATTTCAATGAACAAGTTGCTCGTGGGTTGGTTCGACTTGCCCCACCAAAAGACAAGACGGGCCGAGACATGCCGAGCCAAGCCTTTTAACGTCCCTAAAATGGGGGTAGTATAGAGATTTGTGTATCAAATCTTTTCATATAAAATATTGGACAATTGTATTATACACTTACAAGTCTTTTCTTGTAAGGAACTTTGTACCATATAGATTTGGACACCTACAAATGTACTATAAAATCTACTCCTCACTTAGTTAAACTGGTAAGAACGTTTTCAAAAAAGAGAGGATATTTTTGTCTTTTGACAATACAAATTAGACACCGTTGTTTGAGAAACTGATCGATTTCTAAACATCATCTAGAGGTGGCAAACGGTCTGAGCGTTTCGTCAATTCGACAGCTCGACTCGTGAAAAGATGGCTCGAGTCCACACGAGCAGCTCGTCCAAGGCGAGCCCACGAGCTCTAATTGTTTCAGCGGTCGAAACGGGAATTTAATTTTCTTCCCTATAAATACCCATCACATACCTTTTTTTTCCAACAAACTCTCACTCTCTACTCTCTTCTACATTTTACGCTATAATCTTGATTTTACAATCCATCTTCTAGATTACTATATAGTCTACATTCATTTCTCAATTCTACTTCTTCATTCAATTTTAATTATTCAATATCAATTATCACACTACAAATTTTCAATTACAATCTTACGCGTCAACTTTCTTTCAATTCTTGATTTGTTACTTACTATACATTTTATATCAATTCACAAATGGATCAACGCTCATTTGTTGAAGGCTTGTTCGGTATTCAATTACAATCTTACACGTCAACTTTCTTTTAATTCTTGATTTGTTACTTACTATACAGTTTATATGAATTCGGTATCGGAGTTGAATCATCTGTCATGCCGCAAAGTCAATTCCAGAATGAATTCGCCAATCTAAATGAAGTTCCTATTCCCGAAAATATTCCGAATTTCAATGCTCATGGAAGTAGTAATCCAATTGATTTGGATGACGTTGATATTTTCAAGGCAGAACGGGAGGATAAATATGAATTAGATATTCCCAATGCAAGAGGGAAGGGAAAGGGAAAAAATGGGCAAAATGTTGGGATCATTTTAAATTGACTCAAACAGGCCGTGTTGTCGTTGGAGCTGTAGAATCTAAAGCAGTATGTAAATACTGTAAAAAACGATTGACATGGCAAAAAGACATTGGAACACCCACATCAACCGTCACTAAAAAGTAAGTACACCCAAACATGGGCTTCTTCCTGTCGGTCAAACACAACTGTAATTTGGTAGTCCATGCACTGGTTCTACTGCTGCGCTACTTTCTATGTGTATGTATTCGGAGGAAAAAGCTCGAATGGGAATGGTAAAGTTCTGAGTTGCCTCTAGCGCAAACAACCAACATTTTGTCTCATACGTGAAAGAATATCTTCAACCTAGGTACGTTTGGATAAATAGAAACACTCTTTGTTCATATATAATTGAATATTTCCTTCATACAAACAAATTATTGATTGCCATTTAGAAAAATATGAAGGTGTTATATCTTTAACTTCAGATATATGGGAAGAGATTAATAAAAGATGTTATATAGCTGCAACTGCACACTACAGATTATTGATTGACTATTTAAAAAAATATGGGAGTGCTATATCTTTAACTTCATATATATGGGGAAAGATTAATAAAAGAGCACACTATATAAACCCATTTTGGTATATGCAAAAAAAAAAAAAAATGCTTTTAAAATTGTTGAGCTCACTCACAACGCTAACTACATATAATCATATATAACGTTATTATAAACATTATTAGAGAATATCGTTGCGAGAGTAAAATTCGTTCATTTACATTCGACAACACTAGTGCTAATAAGGTAATTATCCATAAATTGTACAGAGTACTGCAGCCCATTTCGGTGGTTATTTGTTTCATATTATTCGCGTATGCCATATTTTTAATTTAATAGTGCATGACAGTTTGAAATATATTAAGAATGAAATTCAAAGAATTATGAATGCACTAGTGTATATTATGATTTCACATAGTAGAAAATAAGCGTTTGAGGAATTTTGTACCGAATCTGAGGTGATGAATACGAAAACATTTATTAGTGACGTAGAGTATAGATGAAACTCCACTTACTTATTGTTAAAATCATGCGAAAACTTCGAACATTTAATAATTGAATTTTATACAATATGCGTATTAGAAACGATGATAATACTATTTTGATTGAATCCGATTGGATTTTAGCTTTAAAGATTAAAATTTTTTGACAAGTTTTTATAATTCTACAAATATTTTGTTTGAAATTTACTATCCCACTAGTTGTTGGTACGTGAAC
>CAIGRO010031796.1:0-10304 GCA_903798355.1 Fraxinus baroniana | reverse complement strand
AAAGTCAAGTTCAGGGGTTCATGGCCAGCTAATATAGACTAGAATTCCAAGACGCGTTTATGAAAGTTATACTCGTCCAACCACAGATTGTACAAATGCCTTGGAACTTTTTTCTATACATAGTTTACATGTGTCTCACATATCGAACTATTGGGTATGAAACAGATGTAGTTAATGTAAAAGATTGCATCGAGACATCATTTTCGGAATCAAAAATTCAAAGATGGGGAGATTCATGCAAGACACGTACCAATTGGGAATGGCATGACTTTTGTGGTGGTGTGTTCTTAATGGGTCAATTTATGGAAGCAGAAGAGTCCAAAACCTTTGGCCTCCACGTACAAGAATGAAGGAGTCCTACTTCTTTATCCCAATCAAATCTTACATTAATTTTGAATTTTGGTCCCAGTTTAAATAAAAAAATAAAAATAAAAATCGGGAGCACTGCCCCCGAACCCCCGTGGGCCCCCACCCCTTCAACTTTAGGACCTCCCTACTTCAACGAGCTGGCTCTGCCCCTGGTTGATGTCAAGCTGATTTAGAATATAATTCAATGGGAATAAAGAAAGTCAAGTTCACGGGTTCATGGCCAGCTAATATAGACTGGAATTCCAAAACACGTTTATGAAAGTTATACTCGTCCAACCACAGATTGTACAAATGCCTTGAGACTTTTTTCTTTACATAGTTTACATGTGTCTCACGTATCAAGCTGTTGGGTATGAAACACATGTAGTTAAAGTAAAAAACTGCGGCGAGACGTCATTTTCAGAATAAAAAATTCAAAAATGGGGAGATTCATGCAAGATACATACCAATGGGAATGGCATGACTTGTGTGGTGGTGTGTTCTTAAGCGGTCAATTTATGGAAGCAAAAGAGACCAAAACCTTAAGCCTCCACGTACAAGATGGAAGAGGTCCTACTTCTTTATTCCAACCAAATCTTACATTAATTTTGAATTTTGGTCCCTATACCGAAAGTACTGTTCGATGGTGATTTTAGTTCCCTTATTGTTTGATCTGGTGAAGGGTGCAGTTGATGATGCATTTTGCATAAACCTGATTTATTGGTTCTCTTTCTTGTGATCTGAAACAAGGATAAACCTTTGCGGAATTGAAAGACTTGATTGAGTTGGAGATGAAAAAGAAAAATTAAAAATCTTGTTTATCGTGTCATCGAGTCTTGTCAAATAATATGGACAATTAAACAGAGTAAATTAATTGGTTAACCATCTTCTTATTACGTTGTGTACAAAAGCAAGTGTGATTCAATCAACTTAAACATGCACTAGTCAATCGTCAACATTAATTCGAAGGCATCTATATTTTTCATTAAACTCGTTGTCAAATCAATTTTAATTTAAAACAACTAAATATTAGAATGTATACAATGTGAGAAGTGTTCGGCTATATAAAAATGACAGACTATTATTTTTCAAATGTGCCGATTGCTTATAAATATTATTGACTATTCCAATAAAAGTTACAACTGTCAATAAGAGCTTCTCAAAATTGAAGTTGATGAAATCCAAACTCCAGTCAATAACAATAAAGATTGAAGGAATTTGTCATGATCTGAAACAAATTAATTGTAATAATATAATTATTTAATTTAGACATTTGAAAGTTTTGGGTCATCGTTTTTGTAATTTGAATATTTTTATTTGATAAAAATTATAATTTTTATTAATATATATATATAGGGAGTTAGGGATCGACCTCATATTTGAAAATGGTCTAAGATCCCAAAATCTCATGGCCAACCTAGTGTATTAACCAGCGCAAGCTTGCACGATGAGATTCACAATAATTCTTGCCTTGGACTTGCATAAGTCACATTTCTTCATTTACCTATCCTTCTCTCTCTCGCGCACACAAATATTACCTATGAAACTTTTTTTTTTCCTTTTTCCCCCCATAAACTCTATTGGTTAGCATATAGCGTTTCAAGAATAATGTGATTTATAGTATCGATTGCCGCAGTTATCCTATGTGCCAACTTGTTATTTGAGACATTAATGGATGACAAACTAACAAGAAGCTAATGTCTTCAATAACAATCTATTACATAGGATGACAAGTAATATTTGTTCACTATGAATAAAATTACTCTCGTCAATTCCTAAGTTGTAATGTACATACATGTCTCCTGGTATTCTGACTGAAACATAGGAAAGAAGATGAAAAACTGAACCATGGTTTTTATCTTTTAACTCAACTCAAACGCCATTCAGATTTTTCTTTTTAGGCGTCCCACTTTCTAGTGTGCCTCGTGTCATGTATGGAATTGGAAATTTCGGATAAATTTTATTCCACGAGACTATAATTTCAGTTAGAAAGAAAATTGTACTTTAATTTTGTTCAATTGGATAACATACTTTAATATTATTTTAATCGAGTAACTCGTCCAATTTCATCACTTGGACAATAGGTATCCACGACTCGATCAAAAATGACAATCGTCATTTACTTAATTAAAATTGTATTTATTTCGCGTTAGCAACTAACACTTATATGTGATGAACAATATTCACGAGCTGTCACGTCATCAATTTTGTAGGAAAAATTGAACAAAGTTACCTTAATGAAACCAAATAAAAGTGTATCTATCTGATTGAGATCTAATTAAAATTACTCGACTAAAATCAAAATACAGTTAGTTACCCCGATTGATACAAAGTAAAAATATAATTGCCGTGAATCAAATTTACCTTAAATTTTGTATGTTATTTGACAAATGGGTAATTAACACATAACGTTCCCACCTTTAAATGTTATTGTGAAAAATGTGCATACCTTTCATTTTTTGGCATTTTCATCCTTATTTCCATATTTCATTGCTCAAAATGTCATTTTCACCTATTTTCTCAATTAAAAATTATGAAATGACAAATATACCCATCTATTTAAATAAAAGAAAAAGAAAAAGAAAAAACTAATTACTATCACAGTCCCAAATTTTTTTAAAAAGCATAAATAAGTCATAAATAAATTATTAAAAGGGTAATTAGTACATAATGTCCCTATCTTTCACCGTTATTGAGAAAAACGTCTTTACCTTTTATTTGTTTTGGCATTTTCAGTATTAATTACATATTATTGCGCATACCAACATTTATATTTATTTTCATCCAATTTCTCAATAAAAAGCTGTGAACTAACGAATATAATCTCATAATTAAATAAAAAATATGTATATTTTTTAATTTCTAATTCTTTAATAATTTATTTGAGACTCTTTTGCATTTTAATTTTTTTTATTATTAAATAAATTTAATTGGGACTCGTTTACACTTTTTAAAAAATTAATTTTCTAATAATTTATTGGAGACTTGTTTGCACTTTGCACTTTTAAAAAAAATTGATACTATGATTGCAATTTAAATCTGTAGCTTTTTTTTAAATATGAGGTTATATTAGTTATTTCATAGTTTTTTATTGAGAAAATGGATGAAAATGGAATAAAATAGTGGTTTGCGCAATCAAATATGTAATTAAGGGTGAAAATGTCAAAAAAAAAAATGAAAGTTATGGACGTTTTTCGTAATTACGGCGAAAGATGCGGACATTATGCACTAATTACCCTTTTAATAATTTATTTGTGACTTATTTGCATTTTTAAAAAAAGTTGGGACTGTTCAATTATTTTTTTCTTTTTCTTTTTCTTTTATTTAAAAAGAGTGGTATATTCGTCATTCATAATTTTTAATGGGTAATTATATTTCACAACATTTTCTTATAAATACACCACATTTTAATGGTATTATTGATCCCTAATCTTTATTTAATGTTACATTTATATTGTTAACTTTTTTCATCACATTCGTATCATTAGTCTTTCATTAATTAACCAATGTTGTCTTTAATAGCGTTATGTATCCAAAAAATTTATTATTGTGCTTTTTAATAGCGAAATTTATCCAAAATTTTTATTATTGTGCTTTAAAACATTGGACAAGTGTTTAATCATAATTTTGATTTTTTTGCTTATTAAATACACGAGGAGAAATAATTTTTTTTTGTTCCCTCTTAACGAAATTTTTGGCGGCAATCATTATCAGAGACAAGATATACTAATTAATGAAAGATTCATGATAAAAACACAACGAAAAAAATTAGGGACATAAGTGTGATAAGGACTAAATGTAATAAACAATTTATGCCATAAAATGTGGTGCACTTATAAGAAAATGTAGTGTGAATATATTTAGCCTTTTTAATTGAGAAAATATATAAAAATGACTTTTTGCGCAATGAAAGATGGAAATAAGAGTGAAAATGTCAAAAAAAAAAATGAAAGGTATTGACGTTTTCTACAATAACAATTAAAGGCGTGGACGTTATGTGCTAATTACTCTTTGACACAAATACTTGGCATGATTTTTTTATCTTAAATACGATGTCATGAGATTTAACTTGGGGACATTTATTTGCTCTAATATCATTTAAATAAACTTACTCAAGTTTATATTTTTTTCTCAAAAATTACCGTAAATATGTATATGATAGAAAAATATGAGTTGATGTTTTAAAAAAAATGGTGAAAACAAAATGGAATATCAAATCGTTGTACATTGCAAGAGTGATTTGTGGGCCTTTGATTGACGGGGGTTTCAACATGGGCCTACATATCAAACAATGGTTTGGTGATGAAAAAATTGGAAATGCACATTAAAATAATAATATTTCTATAAATACTACATAATTATTATATATGTAATGTACTAATACTACAATACTATTTCCAATTAAGGGTTGTGCCCATGTTGGTACAATTATGTACCCATAACATTTTCCTTCATAATGCTATATCATGTAGGCCTGGGCCTTAAAACTCGAAACCAACCCGATTGAAACGTTTTCAAACCGACCAAACTCGTTATCATAACCCTATTTCAGTTCGTGAAATCCTCTCCAAGTGTTGATGAGATCTACTACCTCCCTCCCTCTCCGACGATTCTTCCAGTGATGAGAAATCAGTGGCTGCTCTTGACGTCAACTTAAGCGAGCTTGAGAAGGGTACTACCGCTAAGAAAGGTAATAGAAATCTATTTTGGAGTAGCCTCTCTTTGATTTTTAGCATTTTTTCAATCCTTACAGCGTAAATGCCTTCTTCTTCGAATTTCATCATATCAATACTGACTCCCTGTGCTATAGTGTGAAAGACTTTGAATTTCAAATTATTTTGAGTTATTATTGATACTGTGGGATGATTCAATATACAAGAGTTCTTGAGCACTGATTCAAGGATGTGGGTTTGAGATAAATTTATCTTTTAATTCATTTTCTGATTTTTTTTATTTCAAAATTTTATTGGGTTTTGACTATGACCNAAGAGTTCTTGAGCACTGATTCAAGGATGTGGGTTTGAGATAAATTTATCTTTTAATTCATTTTCTGATTTTTTTTTATTTCAAAATTTTATTGGGTTTTGACTATGACCCAGGAGATGAATATTGGTGAAATTGTAAAATTTGTTGACAATATCTTATAAATGAGTTTCTTTTCCTATTGTCAAAGGTGTTGAGTGTCGATTGCTACCATAGTTCTACACAAATACTAGCCTGTGAAAAATATTTTTCTATTGAACGGCCCCTTTACTTGTTTCTTAGGCATTGAGGGGACCCTTTGGGAGAAAAATGGGATATTGTTTTGTGATAAGGGCGTTTTTACACGTTTATTTCGGTTCATAAATATGGATAACTGTCGATAAATGTGCAGAATATAGCTTAATTCGATGTAATATGTATTTGTAGGACATCAACGATGAACATGGGGAAATTTAGGAAAAACAAGCAAAAAATGGCTTAAATGAAGCAAAAATAAAGTTGGGGACTCAAGTGCAATTACTGAAAAGTTGTGTCGCTCTCACGATGAAGATTTGAGAGTGTTAGGCATCAATTGGATGATGAAAGAAGCCAAAGTGATGAAATATAGTCGAAATACTATCACATATCAACTTCTAACTGAAAAAGTTATACTTTGAATTTTTAGTCTTAATTTGAGACCAGTTTTTGGCATAGAAGACATTTGAATTTGAAGATTTATATTTCTAGAAGATTTGTATCCCTTTGAATAAGCTTTCCAACTCAATTTTAATCATGTCAATCGGACATCAGGAGAGAAATATATGACCAAAATACCAAAGGCTGTCGACGGGAAAAACATGGTTGTTCCATGCGATTGCATGGCATATAACCATGCGGTCACCCAGGCATTGACAGAAAATTCCAGAGACACAATTGGTCGTTCCGTGCGATCGCATGGAACAAATTGGGCGCGAAATTTTTGGTTTCCTTATCTGACTCCAACTCGTATGGTAATGATTCTAGGGCAACTATAAAAATCACAATTCGTCCAGAACCTAGTGTACACATTCTTAGAGAGAAAAACATCATTGAAGTGCAAGGAGAAAGGCTAGAACAAGGGTTTTACTTCAAGATTCAAGCTTTAACTTCTAGTTCTTTAGTGATGTCTTCTATTTATTACTTTTATTATTCTTTTATTTTATCCATGTTGGGCTAGACTTTTATATACAAGGTGAACGATGAACCTTGCATTGTGATCTTTTAATTCTCTATTTTGCAATTTGATATTCAAACACGAATGATTTTGTTGAATGATTTATATTCACTTTCTTGCCTCCATAATTAAATGCATGTAATTATGTGAGTTTTGGTGATCTATTTTATGCATTCAAAAGGAGTGAAATAAATTCAATAAGGTATAAATCATCGTAAGGTCTGATAGGGGATAGAAATATACCGCTATACTTTACGTGAATCTCTAAGTATTTACAAAACGTCATCATTCTTGTATATTGCATTTATCATAGAAATATAGTCAAATGTTTTGCTTGAATATGTTCAATTCTACTCGAAAGAGATTATTGGATAAGATAGAAACATTGATTCGTCAATGATTCATCATGTTATTAAATTGTGAAATAGGGGGAGCTTTGTTTGGTGATTCAGGATTCTAGTGCATTTTTCATTCATTAATTTCATCAACTTTTTGCATTCGACATATTTTTGCTTTCATTTCGTAATTTTAGCTTAAATTGCATGTTAATTATAATTTAGGTTTGAAATTTACGTCAAATATCATCTTGAGTTTTATAGATTCGGTTAAGGTCTTGGTAATAGATATCAAGTTAAACCAATCTTCGTGAGAACGATACTCGAAATTCTAGGATTTTCACTTAATTACTTGTCAACGAACCGTGCACTTGCGGTGATTTAAATTCGAAACATATTTTCGTGAACAATTTTTTTTTTTTCGTGGCATCTTTGATTTGCTTACTGTATAACCCATATATCGTGAGCTTTAGGCCGATGAATCCCAAGTCAGATGACCTTAGGGCATCAGGTTTTAAACCCTTGCAGTCTTAATCACTCGAGTAATACAGGTTCGAACAGATGTCTTCATTGGACTTATGATTATGTGTTAATTTACTTACTTTCTACGTATTGTACAAGACATAAGTTTGGTTCAAAAATGTAATTTTGATGAAAAATTGTGGCAAAAACTACCACATCACATAGATTTCTTATGTTTAATCCCCATTGTATTTTATATGCATGTCATTTTTGTGTATTTTGATTTGTTTGCTGTTCTTAAAAATATAAAATTCAAACGTTGATTATCCGTTAACTATCTGATGGTTTTCATCTCACAATAATATCCTTTTGCCTGTCCTAATTTTCATGGGTGTTCCTCTGAAAGATGGGTGTTCAAATGATTCCATAGTTTTTGAAAATAGATTATGCATTTTTCTGAATGTCCTGAAAGACTAGGAAGAATCTTGAAATAAATTCTGTCTAAAATGTCTCCCTGACCCTTCTTGGCTTTAGAAGTGATGTGTAATATATTCAGTAGGCACTTGAAAGAAGGAGAGACGGGCCACTTTGTTTTTGTCTGGTCTAATGCCCAAATTTAGGTCCATCATATGGGTTTCTTCCTAACAAAGAAGAGGTTGATTTATCAGATCTATAATTAGATGTATAATAATAAGTCTTGTGTAACTAATTTGCAATTCCAATTCAAGGTTTTTCTTTTTCTTCTCTTCTTATCTAGTTACATAGTAAGTTTTAGCTGTCGGCTAGACACTGCAGATAATTGTTCAAAAAGAAAGTACTGAACTGCAATCAACCATGCACTTTCCATATTGATCATTTCACTGTCCTTGCTTAGCAGACGTCTGAACCAAAACTTGTTGACATCTTACCTTACTATATCTATCTTACCAATTAAGTGTTATGCACCTGTTATTTGTCAAATTGATAGACTAAAATATATAAACACTTGAAATATACTTGTGAGGAAAGCATAATTTTAGGGTCAACTGCTCTCAGCTTGCATGGTTTACTCTATTCAGTAACTCTAGCTACAACTATTCAATTTGTTCATATTCTCTGATCATCTAATTTTTTATTTTTATGGTAAGTCCTGGATGTATTTGTAACTTTAACTTTCCACATTTTTCACTGTATGGGAATTGTTGTATACATTTTTCACTGGCATCGCACATTATCATCATGAGGCCCAATAAATATGAATATAAACTTCAGATTATCTTCAACACAATTTTTTGAATAATTAAAATTAGGTTTAGGTGAAATCTGTAATTATTCAACTTGGTCATCTTTGTACTTTATGATGTGGCTGACCAGTTGAAGGGCCCCTAAGTTTTCTAAGGGGTGATGTCGAGGCTAGTCAAGGTGCTTTCGAGATTTGTGCATATCAGTCCTCTGTTTGATTCACTTGCTATTGCTCTTACATTACTAACTCGTCATATCGCTGGCTTCTATGAACAGTTTTTTGGGCTTAAGGAAGAGTTGGTTCCTTTGATAATCATACAAGCAAATGACGGAAAGAAATAAAAGTTTCGTATTACTGTTGTTGGTAAAAATAACAATAGGGAAATTAGACACAGATGCATTGGTGGAGTTAAAAAAGGGAATTCAGAAAGACCTTATAGGGAAAGTTCTTGATTCATGAGATCCCAAGTCATTGGCATCTGATGGATGCCCCAAGGATTGGTTTGGTATAAGTCGCATTGACAGCCGGGTGATTTCGATCACATTGAATGACTTAGATCTGGTTGGAGAATTTAGTTTCCCTGCTATTCCTGGACTCCAATTGTGATTTTCAATTTTTGTTAATTGTGTTGTATGAATGACAAATGTTATTTCATTGAAAATATCTTTTTGAAATGGCAAATGTATTATTTATATTTACGTCGATTAATGAATTAGGAAGTCACAAGTAAATTTAATAAATTTAGTGCTACAAACTGCAAAAAAAATGGACCCAACCCGACCCGATACGACCGTGTCAGTTCGGGTCGTGAAAGAGTCAAAAACCGACTGTGTCAGGTCGGGTTTGGGCCAAATCCAGCCAACCCAATGCCCACCCCTAACTATATGTATATAATTTTTTTACCTAATCTTTTATCTATGCTCATAATAGGGTGTGGGGACCGCATTTTTGGGAGTTTTTATTTACGCGGGCCCCGCACACATCTATGAGTGTGTAACATTTTTATAAGGAAAATTCGGTACAGATAGTTTTATTCTTCCTATAATGACTCATTTCATTGTTTATCTATATCTATAATTGCAAAAATGACAAATTCAAAGATGAGCAGAGATTAAAGTGCATTCAATTATACAAGTCATCTCCTATTTCAAAGCATGCCACCGGAAAGCTTCTGGATAACAATGGAGCAGATTGTTCGACTGTGCGTATCTTCATAATCTAGAGGATTCAGCCAAAAAAGTTCCTCAAAATCTTGATACGAACGAGTAGATTTCGTGAACCCGAAGTGCCACATCATCTTCATTTGTCTTGAATTTAATAAAAAAAAAATTTTGCGGAAATATCTAAATTTTAAACATCACATTTATAAGTGTAAACCTCATCGGCACCAAAATTCATTTAATTAACTTAGGATAATTGATTAAACTTTAAATCTCAAGTTTTTGAAATAACTGAAATGACAGGGTATGTTAATATTCATAACAACTTCAACTAATAAATCATGCCACCACTGCCCATCAAACTCGACCGTCTCCGAAATCTGCAAATATCGTTAAAATAATGGAATGAGTATTTCAAGAAATACTCAGTAGACTCATCACCAATAATTAATTTACAAAATAATTGAAAACATAATCATGCAATTTATATAGTGACAACATCATCATCATATAGACTCATTTTCTTTAAAAAAATCATAGACTCTTTTAAAATCATGGAGTGTGAGTAGTCTCGTCACATACATTTAAGCATATAAGTTATG
>CAIGRO010031785.1:0-16194 GCA_903798355.1 Fraxinus baroniana | reverse complement strand
CCCCAATACGTTGCTTTTTTGATAGTGTGTCGATTTTTTATTTCACCTGGTAGATCTTCTAACAGTTTCAGCGTGCAAAGCATTTAGGTTTTAACTGCCTTTATGACAGTAATGTCTATACACCCTCTTGTCAGTTGCCGCCGGTAATACTTAATATTATTGCTAGGACTTTGGAAAGAAAGAAATGATATTGTTTGGTGTTCTTTTACCTTTTCTCCTGCTGCTGGTGCGTTTGCTTGGGATAGTTCCAGTTTTAAATTGATTCATAACAAACTACAAAAGAGGAGGAATGTTTGATATTTCATGTATTGGTAAAATGGCACTATTTGGTCAATTGTTCGTGCTTCTTAGATATGTTTGGCTCGTGTTTATAATTGCTTATAAATATTCAAATCACTTTTTATCCAAACATTTAGTAGGATCTACAAATACTATTTACTTATCCATCAATTCGTTTCTAATATTTATAAATAAAACCGTTTATAAACACTTGTAAACATATTCCAAATTTAAAAAAACAAAAATAAAATATTTCAAACAACCTTTGTTTCTCTATGTTTCCTTCATTTTATTCGCCATAGTTAACAAAGTTTTTATCTAGGCTTCTATTCTTGTATAACGTCAATTTCAATGTTAACGTGTATTGTATAAAAAAATGTTGTCACATAAGTTGAAATGGATAAAATCTACAAAATTTGCCTCCAATGCAATATATTAAGAATTGAATAATGCTCATTGTACAATGTTGGATTACAACATTGGGTTACAACCTCTCACACAGGAAGCAGAGTCCACTATTATTTTAATTACGGGGTCCACCTCCTTTGTGAATGATTGTAACCCAATGTTGTAACCCAACATCGTACATATAGCATTGTTGTTAAGAGTTATGTCTAGTTGATGTGACGAGAATAAAGTAGACATTATCAAGGAGACATCTAAATGTGTAGACTCTTTTCACATTGAATAAATTATCATAATTTAATTTTTATATTTCCTCTTTCTTATATCCTCTCTCCGATTTATTAATTTTTACCCTCTCCTATTACATATACATTTAAGTATGAAATTTACATTATAAAATGAATCAATTGGAGATGAAAATTTGAATAATTAATGTCACAAAAATCAAATGTCATTATATTTAGAAGTAATCTATAGATTGCAATTCATGGAATATATTTGAACCTCCCTTTTTCCAATATTATCTAACATAGATTTTTCATAAAAGTTCAAGAATTGTTTGAAGGATTTATTTGTTCTAGATCTCTTAAAACTTGTTTGGAAGATATGTTTTCAAATGAGAAAATAATTTTTCAGATAATGTATGCTTAGAAAATAGGGAATGTGAATCTCAAAGAATGTGGTTGAAATTGATTTTGAGATAATAATTTTCAAAAAATCTCCCCAAACAAGCTTTTAGGACCCTTTTGACATAACTTTTGCTAGTGTTTTTGCTTTTACTTTTATGTAGAAGAAATTTCGTAGGGAGCTATCTTAATTTTTGTTTGAAAACTAATTTTTAAAAGAATTTCCTACTTCAAAAGCGGTTTTAGAAGAAACCATATCGAACCAACTTTCCCTAAAAACTTTTCAACTAGAAGATTTACTTTTATAAAATTAATCAAACAGATCCAAAAGTAATTTACCTAAGCAGCAGTACAAATTTCACTTACCTCAATCTAAATTCGTTTTCTTGTGTTCAAATTTCGTGAAATCGTGTGCAAATATAAAAATTTTTGTTAAGCCCCTATTTGGTTTTGATTAAAAAAAAAATATATAAAATACTTAAATAGTACTATTTTGTTAAAATTGATAAAACTTATAATTGAAAAGATATGAATTTCTGATTTTAAAATGAGTTCGAAAATAAAAATTAAAAATTAAAAAATGAGGGCAAACAAGGGATAAATGGTTATTATTATTATTTGCATGCCCTCAAATCCACCGTGTAATACTTCTAAAGGAAAAGAGTTTCCTCGCTATCTCTTGAGGTAACAATTTAGTCCACTTCATCCCCTTATCCGATTAGGTCACGACTGCATGGAACTTCAATCCTGTTAACCGGACATGATGGAAAACTCAACGTGGGAGCAAAAACTCAATGTCTTAACCCACATCTTAACCTACCCAACAATCACACCACCTCTCCATTCCCAGTACTTCATAGCCACCCAACTCCCCTGCTACCTCAATTGGGACTACCCACCGCTCCTCTGCCGCCACGCCTCTGCCGCTTCGCCGCCTCTCCACTTGAAGTGGGCTTTCTCCCAATTCCTCAAAAGGGTGTCAAGATCTGGGCTCCCTCACACCTCTTGGCGGTCCAAGTGTCCATTTCAGCAGCCTCCACCACTGGTACTGGCGAAGGGAGTGGAGGAAGCATGGTGGGGTGATGAAGAAAGGAGACAATATGTGTGGAAAAGATTGAGAAGGAAACGGCTTGGGAGTAATGTTCACCCCATTATTCCAATTCTACTCCCAAATCTCTTGTTGTTCTCTTTTTTGTTTTGGGATCCGATTCCTCTCGATTAGACCTGAATTCTTGAGATTGGTGTAAAATTTTTGATTTCTGTAATTTTTATTATTTACTTTTGTTAAGAAACTAGAACTTTCTGGGTTGTTCGAATCATCAATTCCCATAAATATTTCCTGTTCCATTTTTGGTCTACTGTTGACGGGGAAAATTTCATGTAGTGAACCGTCTCCATTCACTCCGATTGTTGAAATCCATTTTGAATAAAAAGAAATTTTGGAATAGTAATTGATGTAAAAATGTGCGATGAAAAAGTGATGAAATTTTTTTAATTTTTGTATAATACTATTTTATTAGAAAATGTGGGGTTGAAATGAAAAATGAGAATGAAAAAAAGAAATTAATGGGTTTGGCGCTAAATAGAAAGACGTTAATCTTGGATTCTGAAAAATATGATAAACAAGAAAGAGAAAAAATAGCAGCAGCCTGCAGACTTTAAAATTCTCTCTACCACATCAGATTGGTGTTCTTTGTGTTAATTGATAATAAAATGTCGGGAAATTTGGCCATTTAACCTTCCTAGACAGTGAGACAGTGTATTTGGTTAAATGCTTTTGAACAATGATAAAAATAAATAAAAAATGTAAAATATTTTAGTAAGCAAAATGACAAAATTTTCCTCTAATTGTTAACTTAGGACGTGTTCGGTAGAGATTAAAATTGAAAAAATAGCCGTTATTGTTGACTTTTATTAGACGAGTGGAACTCAATAACGGCCATATTTTCAATTTTAATTGGATTTTAAACTTATCGAACATGGCTTTAATATCCTCCATTTTTTCTCATTTCATTCTCCTCCACTTTAAAACTTTACTTTCGATTAAAAAAAAACGTATTATTATTCTTCTTCTTCTTCCCCTTTTCATCTTCTTCAATTTTAGATCCTCAAGATTACAATCAACTATTTCTTCTCTTCAATCTTCATTCTTGCTACTCTAAAATTATGTTCTTTATCATATTTTCCCTTATTTTGGGTATTTTGTGAGTATTTGAACAATAGCTTGGTTAGCATATCATTTACATTGAAAAATCACACACTTGAAGAAAGCAGAAAGAAGATCTTAGAAATCTCGTATACATTGTATTTTTATCATTAAATATAGTATTAAATAATATTTAGTTGCTATTGTTTTCGTATTTAGAGTTGTTTTTGTGTTGTTTGCAATCATTGGATGATATTAACACTCCAGCTGCTAGCTGAAATGTAAAATGACACTTTAGTCGTTATCTGTAACGTAAAACGACACTACAATCGTTATCTGCTGTAGTTCGATTTTTTGAACGAAATGACCTCTAATAATGGACCCACTAATGTATATAACACAAAACGATTGATTAGTCACAAAGAATGATTGAAATGATATAACATTTATATTATTGAGATGGTGAAAGCATAAGTCGTCACACTCTTATGTATTGATTAAGTTAATGAACATATCTCTCAACTTTTGTACATGTCATGTGTATATTACAACATAAATACGTCCCAATTATTATTTTTCAAGGAACGAATGAGTTGTGACTTCTTATACTCTTATTTACAAACGTAACAACACAAATATCGTTTTCATCTCCAGTAACGACACACAAGTATCGTTTTCATGTCCCGTAACGACACTTGTGTCGTTCCGATATTTTTACCTATATCTGAAAATTTTAACAAAACAACATTTAATAATGGACTCCCTAACGTATGTAACATAGGAAGTTTGACAATGCCATAAATAACGTAAATGAGTTTACGTGATTTAAAAGGTCTCTGAGAACGACATCAGTGTCGTTATTAAGGTGAAAAGTTCTAAGAGAACGGTACAAGTGACGTTATCGAAATATAAACTTCTATTATTACTGTAAGAATAGCACAACTTAGGATGTCCAATTGTGAAGGTCATTGAGTTGGAAACAAACGGAAATAAAGGAGAAATCAATAGACCAATTCAAGTGTCATTACTGATAATAAAACGGCACTTGTGTCGTTCTGTCTATGAGTACGATTTTAAGCATCCACGACTCCTCCGTTCCTCGAAAAATAATAAGTTGAACTCATCTAAGTTGTAGGATGGATATAACATTTAAAAAAATTGAGAGATATGCTCATTACTCGTATTTTGTTGAAAATAATAGAATCACTCGTGCTTTCATCAACTTTATATCAAATAATTTATGTTACTTCAATCGTTCTTTGTTACGTGAACTACTTTTTTTGCGTACTTTATGGATCCAATGTTTGAGAATGAAAGACGCACTAGAACGACACTTGTGCTATTACTGTAAAGAAAACGACACTTGTATCGTTCTGTTTATAAACACAACTATAAGCACACACGACCTGTCCTTGCCCCAAGAACCAAAAAGTTGAACTCATTTCAGTTGCAAGATGGGTGTGCATTTTACAAAAATTTGAGAGATGTGCTCATTAATTATATTTTCTAACGGATCAATACAACGACTTGTGATTTCACCGACTCGATATCGTATAATCTATGACAATTCAATTTAGAAGGCCATTGCATTGGAAATAAACGAAAGTAAAGGAGAAATCAATGGAACAACTCAAGTGACGTTACCGATAATAAAATGACACTTGTGCCGTTCTTTCTATAAATACGAGTATAAGCAGTCACGACACATCCATTATCCCAGAATCAATAAATTGAACACATTTAAGTTGAAAGATGGATATGCCGTTTACAAAATAATTCAAACAGAACAGCATAAGTGCCTTTATTGAGAAGAAAACGACCTTTGTGTCGTTCAAACAATGACTTATGATCGACATTTCCGAATTCCTTAAGTCAAGGAGTACAATGCTTGAGGTCGTAGCGGTGAAAAGGAATCAAAATATTAGAGAAATCATCAGAACGACATATGTGTCGTTAAACAACACTTGTGTCGTTCTGTCAATAAACAAATAACTAAAACAGCTGATCGACATTTCTGACTTCCTTAAGTCATGGGGTACAATGATTAAGGTCAGTAAGGCGGAAATGAAGAAAAATATTGGAAAAATCATCAGAACGGCACATATGCCGTTAAACCACACTTGTATCGTTCTGTCAATAAACAAGTATCTAAAATAACTTATCGACATTTTTGACTTCCTTAAGTCATTGAGTCCAATTCTTAAGGTCGTTAAGGCGAAAAGGAAGCAAATCAAAAACGGCACATGTGCCGATACACGACACTTGTGACATTCTGTCAATAAACACGAGTATGAGCGGCCATGACCCATTCGAACTTATTTAAGTTGCAAGATGGACATGTCGTGCAGAAAATTTGAGAGTTACACTCATTAATTATATTTTCTAACGAACTAATACAATGACTTGTGATTTCACCAAAAAGATATTATATAATCTATGTCAATTCTATCGTTATTTTTCACATGATCGACATTTCCGACTTCCTTAAGTCAGGGGGTACAATGTTTGAGGTCGTAGGGCGAAAATGAATCAAAATATTGGAGAAATCATTCGAACGACACATGTGCCCTTAAACGACACTCGTGTCGTTCTGCCAATAAACAAGTATCTAAAACAGCTGATCGACATTTCTAACTTCCTCAAGTCATTGGGTACAATTTTTAAGGTCGTTATGGCAAAAAAGAAGCAAAATATTGGAGAAATCATCAGAACGGCACATGTGCCGGTACACAACACTTGTGACGTTCTGTCAATAAACACGAGTACGAGCGGCCACGACCCCTCCGAACCCCGATAATCGATAATTCGAAATTATTTAAGTTCCAAGATGGACATGCCGTGCAGAAAATTTGAGAGTTACACTCATTAATTATATTTTCTAACGAATCAATACAACGACTTGTGATTTCACCAACAAGATATCATATAATCTATGTCTATTCTATCGTTATTTTTCACATGATCGACATTTCCGACTTCCTTAAGTTAGGGGGTACAATGCTTGAGGTTGTAGCGGTAGAAATGAATCAAAATATTGGAGAAATCATCAAAACGACAATGTGCCGTTAAACGACACTTGTGTCGTTCTGTCAATAAACAAGTATCTAAAACAGTTGATAGACAATTCTGATTTCCTTAAGTCATTGGGTACAATTCTTAAGGTCGTTAAGGCGAAAAGGAAGCAAAATATTGGAGAAATCATCAGAATGACACATGTGCCAGTACACGACACTTGTGACGTTCTGTCTATAAACCCGAGTATAAACCGCCACAATTCATCCATGCCCCGAGAACCAATAGTTTGAACTCATTTAAGTTGAAAGATGGATATGCAGTTTACAAAAGTTGAGAGATAGTTTCATCAATTATATTTTCTAACGAATCAAAACAATGACTTGTGATTTCACCAACTCGATATCGTATAACCTATGTCAACTCAACCGTTCTTTGTCACTTGATCAACTTTCTGTCAAAAAGGACAATTTTCGCACGTAAAGCATAACCTGATGACTTCTGAGGAGAGCAAAAAAGGTTGTCGGACCAAAGTCGCGAAGAGGATATAGATTAGGGACCTTTTTTGCTAAATTCCCTTGATAAACACAAGGTCAAGTCGGGTCATGTGTGCACGTGGCATGAAATTATTGGGTAAATTATCCTCGGATGACACGCATAGTATACACGATAATACCCACCTCTACTCCGATTCTTCGACCTACGGCTTATAATGGAAAATTCATTCCTAAATTTAATTAAATTCACTGTGCTATTTTCGGATTCTTCTTGACAAACAGCAGGAGTTCTGACAAGAACGGGAAATTCAAATTCCAGAGGTAAGTATTACGAAAATTTGTATTTACAAGCCCTTGTAAATGCAATTGATTTAGCGATTTATATATTTTTGCCGAAATCCAATTGGAATTTGTTATGATCTACTTAAAAGTTTTTAGATTTTGAAAATTATTTGTTAGTGATATTTGGGTTCTCAAATTGATGGAATCAATTAAGTAAACCAAGGCTTTTATTGTTTTCTTTTGATACATGTAAAGAATATAGTTAATTATTCAATTTTTTACTCAAAATAGAATCAGATCGCTGAAGCCGTTTTATATGTTCTACTATATAAATATGCAAAATTTGTTGATTTATGAGTTTTTGAACATTTTTTCTCATTACCTTTTTAATTCACACGTGATGCAATGCAATAAATTTTTTTGTTGTTGTTCATACTAACAAGAAAAAAAAATATATTTTAGTTTGATTTAATAACTTAGTCTTAATAGTTGGAGTTGGAGAAAAGGGGCACATACATTTGACAGGACTTATAATTTATAATATAAGATTTCGAATGAGAGGAAGTTTGCTTCTTGGACTTGGCAAAAGAAAACATTTATGCATTTAGCTTAGCAAATACGTTTGCAGCCTGATACTAAAAGAAACAATTATGGTCTCATGAAGTGCAGCAATTACTTTGACTTAATGTTTTAAGTCTAATTTTTTTATGGAGTGAACACTCACCTATATTTAACCGTTATATCTATTGGAAGTATTTATTTATCCATTAGACATTTTTCTCATATAATTCATACTATAAAAGATTCTCAAGGAAGTAGGCTTGAGACATATTATCTAAAAATTCCGTTAGCTTTTAGAAATTTATAGTTTATAAGATATTAACAAGAAGAGGGTTGACTACATATAATACAGACCTATTTGTGCATCTTTAATTTTTTGAAAGCTAAAACCATAGCGTTAAAAACCTGGTTTGGTCTTAGCTTAATAGCTATGATTGTTTGCTTATTTTTCAAAATTCACCGATAAAGTTAATTGACTGGATGTTGTCTGACAGGGAAACAGTTAAAATGATGAGGCTTAAAACTTATGGGGGGCTTAGCTTAATAGCTACACTGGCAGTTATCTATCATGCCTTTAGTAGTAGAGGTCAATTCTATCCAGCAATGGTTTATTTATCGACTTCCAAGATCAGTCTGGTGCTTCTTTTGAATATGGGTCTGGTTATTATGTGCATTTTGTGGCAATTAGCAAAGAAAATCTTCCTTGGATCGCTGCGAGAAGCAGAAGTTGAAAGGCTGAATGAGCAGTCATGGAGGGAAGTTATGGAGATACTGTTTGCAATCACCATTTTCCGACAGGACTTCTCAGTTACATTTCTCGTGATGGTTACCACTCTACTCTTGATCAAGGCTTTGCATTGGTTGGCTCAGAAAAGGGTTGAATACATTGAAACAACTCCTTCTGTTCCTAAGCTTTCTCACATCCGCATCGTCTCTTTCATGGGATTTCTCCTCCTTATTGACAGTCTCTTTCTGTACGAGTCTGTAAAATATTTGATAGAAACCAGACAACCGTCAGTTTCTCTCTTCTTTGCATTTGAGTAAGTTTCCATTCTTATGATTATAACTTTTTATGTTGTATTGTTAACATACGGCATGGCTTAGTAACTAGGCACACTGCTTTCAAGACTAAAATGAAGTCTTTCAACTGAATGAGGGGAGTAAAAATGGTTCTTTATTTTTTTCCCCTTTTACTGTTTTGTTCTTTACTTATATTTGTTAAACAAATGCATGATTTACTCTTGTTAACAAGATTTAGAATCACTTCTTCAGACTGGTTATTTACAAGTTCCAATAAGATTATAGTTTCATTCTGCAGCATTGGCTACATTCTCTTTGGTTTCCTTTTCACGCCTTTATCTCAATTTTGCCAAGAATACTTCTTGAATGGAGAAGTATAATAGCTTTTGCGGTTGACACTGCTTGGAAATTGTGAAAGGTTTCTCCTACATTTTTCATTTCGTGCAACTGTCAACTTACTGATTATCATATGCTTAGCAGTGTCTTGTAACCGTGCTTGCCAATTAAAGCTTAAAGATCTAAGAAGCACCGATACTCGTAAACTTATTACGTATCCATATCTGATACATATCCATGCTCCGATACCCTCCAATATACACTTGATACTTGTTTTTTAATTATTTTATATATTTTTATATTTTTTAAATTGTTGACACGTATTTGATACATATTTTTTAATTATTTTATATTTTTGTATGATTTTCGATACGTATCCGATACATCATTGTTCATATGTAGTTTTACTACAAAACATTGCTTTAAATTTTTTTGTGAAACCTTCTTCTTCGTCTAGCGCTAACAGAAATTGGAGTGCATGCTCTTTTATGCACTTTACAAGAAGGAATAAAATAACTCTACAACAAAATGAAGAATTGATTTTCATCCATAGAAATCTGCGTCTTTTATCAATAAAATTAGATTTCTATTCAAATGGAGAATCCAAAATGTGAGACATTACCAGAGACTCATTTGATACTCTTGAAAACGTTGGACTGTTTGAGGTTATTTAATGTATCATTAGATGAACCAAAGCTATAGAGTGTTATTTTTAATGATAATTAAGAAATTGGTGTTGATGGTGTTGAAGAAAATGAAGTTCCGACAATTAATGATTAAGTCAAAGTGCTTCAGTATTTTATTTTATTTTTATTATCGTGCTTCTGTATTAATATTTTTTAATATTAATAAAATTATGTTGAATTTTATAACATATATCGGCGTATCCTAATTTTTTCAAAAAAGTCGTATCGGCGTATCCGTATCGTATCGTATCCGTATTACACATTCGTGTCCGTGCATTTTAGTCAAAAATAGTCTGATTGCCTTGTTTCTGGAACTGCTTTAAGGTTTTCTCGTTATAACTTCATCCTCTTCACCACCACCAAGATAAATAAATACACGAACAAAGTTATACACAATAGCAGGCTGGTAGGCGAGATGTTTAGTTGTTTTTAATTTAACTCTTTATGCGGACCAGATAATGCAAACACGGTTCTTTTTCTGTTATGCATAATTAAAATTGCCTTTAGAAGATCTTCAAATTGATGAGTGATATTAACTTAAATTCCTGACATGAATCTATATAACACTTGACATTTCAAAAATTCTGTGCTGATATTCACTCTCTTAGAAGTTACAATCTATAAATTTGAACTCTGGATTTGATTTGTCGAATGATCTTTTTGTCAATCCGAAAAGTTGATTAGGGAATGTTTTTATTATTTCTTAATCATTTTACTGAATATTTGTAATTCTTTTCCATTTATGGTTATTTGAAAATTGTCATTTTTCTTTCAGATACATGATACTGGCAACGACAACTGTGTCCACGTTTGTGAAATATGTATTCTATGTTAGTGACATGCTTATGGATGGACAATGGGAAAAGAAGGCTGTCTACACTTTTTACTTGGAGCTTATTAGGGACTTGCTGCACTTGACTATGTACATGTGTTTCTTCCTCGTGATTTTTATGTAAGTTACTATTCAGCCTAATTTTTCTACTGCGTTTGTAAGGGTTCTGACTTCGGAGAATAGATTATGGATTTGCATCATGGCTGTTTGTGTATGTGCGTGTATGCTAGTATGGAGGTCTACACACGTCTTAAGTGAAATTTTATTGGGTCTGTCTGTCTGTCTATCTTAATGATTACATTCACATATGTAAACATTTGTATCCCTGCATGTGTGTCTTCGCTTGTTCTAGTATCTGTATGTTGCAAAAAATTTACATAATACTGATTTCGATTTTTCATTCCCAGTTGAGCTCAGTCACCATCTACAATACTTGCTTTCACATTTGATTTCTGATGATAAATCTGAAAAACTTTTTAGTAGTGTAGTTCTGAACATTTTCACTGCTCTTCTGAGTGGAATCTTTTATTCCCTGGTTTGGATGTGACCAGATCAAACATCTATGTACTCCTGTGTTTAAGCATGACCAAGTATAAACTAGCTATTGCCCTGCTATTTATGAAGTTGGATTTTGCTTGTAGTATCAAAAAATATAGATTTGTTCCATAAATTACTTTAAAGAATTGAATTGAACTGAACTTTGTTGTGCTGTTATGTCATGGATTAAGGTTAGTTTTGTTTCTTATAGGTATTCTTTTTCCCATTTGAGGAGGAGAATGCAATAGGCATTTGTGGCACAATTTGGCACTTCATTTTTTATGTTATATTTTGATCATTTTAGGATCATTGGTCCAGGTGGTTGTTTTATGTTATCTTCCGTGAGCGTTAAAGCTTCACTTTAATTTGATCTGCACATTGTTCTGTAACTTAATGCCCATCTTTTCCATTGTCATTATTCGTTGGTTTCCTTTTCATTCTCCAGGAACTACGGTGTGCCCCTTCACCTGATCCGGGAGCTTTATGAGACATTCCGTAACTTCAAAATTCGTGTGGCTGATTACATGCGTTATCGGAAGATTGCTTCAAATATGAATGATCGTTTTCCAGATGCAACACCTGAAGAGCTTGATGTGTAAGCTGCTTTTACTTCAAGAAACTTTTTGAATCATGCTTGTCTTACTGTTAAACTTCGCATCACTTTGTCATTCATCTGCTATCTTTGCAGAAGTGATGCAACCTGCATCATATGTCGTGAGGAGATGACAACAGCTAAGAAACTTATTTGCGGGCATCTTTTTCATGTGCACTGCCTGAGGTCCTGGTTAGAAAGACAAAACACGTGTCCTACTTGTAGAGCCCTTGTTGTACCACCTGAAAATGGCACTTCTGTGACTGGATCGAGCACAGATGTTCATCAACAAGGTAAAAGTTTATTCCCTTTGATTGAGTTCTTTTTTTTTTTTTTTTTAATTTTTATTTTCATGCATGTTTGTTTTCTATTCTATTTAAGTGAAAATTGCAGTTGTGTGTTTCTAATAATTCTGCCTTTTATGTCTTTTTTGAATTCAAAGCATGCTACAGTCAGATATACACCCACAGAAAGTTGGCTTAAAGCATTATAAGTTGGGGGTCTTACAAAATGTGCTGATAAAAGTATGTTTGACCAACTTAAATTTTAACTTAAGATTTGCCAAAAATGCACTTAATTTGATGGTTTTGTTTCAAATTATGTTTGAGCAACTTAAATTATAATTTAAGCTTTGCAAAACATGCTCTTAGTTTGATGGTTTTGCTTCAAATGGATGAACTGGTAATCATGCTTGTGTAAAACATCAAACTAACTTTGTTGGTAGGACACAGGTACAAGCGCAGCCAGTACATCTCATGGCTCAGTTGGTGCAAATGCTAATATCACTCAGCATCAGGCTAGACTTCAAGCGGCTGCTTCTGCTGCCTCAATATATGAGAAGTCTTTTGTTTATCCTTCTCCAAATACTCTTGTCTGGTATTCCTTTTTCCTTGCACTTTCTAATTTTTTTGGCTTCTCATATTCCTTATGTTGTTTCGTCTATGAAATGCATGCTTAACATGAATTCCAGGGATAAAATTTGTTTTATACAATAGAAGTTCCTATTTATTTTGTGTCAGGTGACTTCAGTGTAAAGATTACTTTTAAGTTCATGTCAACTTCCATTTGGAATACAGAAAATTCTTGTTGGAAATTAACTTTTACGGAGATGAGATTTACAGTATCTGGAGAGGAAGAGGATGATAAGCAGAACTATTTAGTTAAATTGATTCTAGGTCGGCTAGTAAAGTTACTGTTGGATTTTTTTATTCTGGGATCTCATACATAGGCATGAACTATACCTGGAGAAATCATGCTGTTTGCATTAAATTTCTCTGTGCTTGCTTGTCACACCTGGATATCATACATTGGCAATAACAATGCTAAGAGAAATCAATATAACAAATTAAATTTCTCTGTGCTTGCAGGTCACCTGGATATGATTTACCTCCTCAAACCTTAGCACATCAGGACTCTATGTTTATGGCAAATTCAGCTGGACAGCTTCCTGAAGGGAACATGCAGTATGGAGCAGCATTGGGAAGCAATTTTAATTCACCAAATTCACAACTGGATGCACAGAAGAAACTCATCGAGCACCAGATTGAGGTACTTCAGTTTCTATGCTGGGCTGCTCTTTTATTTTCCTTGTGTTTCAGATTTGAATCTTAAATTTTTTCCGCTATGACTTGATGGCAGACTTCAACTTGATCAGTGTCAATTTTAATTTACCTGTTGATAAAATATATGCCTCTGGGTTGTGGGGCTGCAGCACCTGTGATTAAGGGTTTGTTTGGGCCAGATTTTATTCTAAGTCAAAGTAAACAATCAATATCAATCATATTTTTCATGGGTCCCACATCTTTTCAACCACACATTTAAAAAACTTCTATTACAATCCACTTAAAATCTGATTTTAATCTACACCAAACACCCTCTAAAGCTCTAAATTTTCTAAGCCTCTTTTTTGTTAAATGAAAAAAAAAAAAAATTTGTATAGAAACTGTTGTATATTTTGTTGATCTCCATTGTACTTACAGAGTTTTCATTACATGTTCATAACCTTCTGGTTTTGGTAGGACATGTCAGTCAATTAAAATCTGAGTTTTTTTGAAAATGCATGGTAGCGTGCTTTTTGTGTGTATGAGAGAGAGAGAGAGAGAGAGAGAGAGAGAGAGAGAGAGAGAGAGAGAACGTGTAAACAGCGTTTCAGTGAGGAGAATATACTTAAAAATCTNAGAGAGAGAGAGAGAGAGAGAGAGAGAGAGAGAGAGAGAGAGAGAGAACGTGTAAACAGCGTTTCAGTGAAGAGAATATACTTAAAAATCTGAATATAGATACTTTACTAGTGTTAGGTTAAAGTGAAGGAATATACAACATAATAATGAGCTCCTTTCATATAGAAGTACCAAATAACCAGTTTTAAATCAGATGCCTATAGATGAGAGCGACTGATGGAATCTGTCAACGACAGTTTGAAACTGGAAAATGAAAAACATAAGACTTAGAAGTAGGTTTTAATTATTAAATGGCTGCCGTTAATAGATATCACTCAATACATCCCTTGCTTGTTTGAAAATATTGTTTTACTTGAATTTCACCATTTGTACCCTGATGTTTGTACAGTTTCTGCAACTCCAGCTGAAGCTTCTACAAACGTCAGATGACAAGAGGACCATGGATACTGGAACACCTGACTAGTTCCCTTTCCTTCAAAATAGCAGATCCTCAGCTCTTCAAGACACTAGTGAGAATAGCATGTCTGAAGGTGTAGATAGATAGGCCATCAGAAGTGTAGATGTTGACGAGGGGGCATAAGAGCAAAGAAATATAATATTTTCTATATGAATTCATCCAAGGTATGCAAAATGGACAGACCTTGAAAGCCAATATCTGAGAATATAATATAGTTATGGTCACCTGTGCGTCGGACTACACTCCTTGTAAGCCATGCACTTGCAGTACATACCAAATTAATATTGCCATAAAATGGGAAAAAAAAAACAATGAGAAATGGCCCTTTTCCTCTTTCTATCTTTTGATTTTGATTTGTAAAATGGGAAATTCCCGTGTTTTTGTGTCCTTTTGCTTTATATACATTAAAACGCTTTCCCTGTATTCCATCACTTCAACGTATAATCAAGTTTAACGTTTGGGGTTTGGACCTTTAAGGAGCGCCTCCAAGGTGGTTGAGCTTGAGTCGTAATGTTAACATTAAGGTCTGTTTGAATTGGATTAAAATCTGATTTTAGTCTAAGTCAAATAATCAATATCAAACACATCTTTCATGAGTCTCATATCTTTTTAACTACACATTTTAAAAACTTCTATCACAATCCACTTAAAATCTGATTTTAATCTACACCAAACACCCTCTTAGTCATTTCTCTGTTACACTCGATTTTTTCAACAATAACAAACTCTTAAAACTGTTGACGGGTTCACGTGGCACCAAATCGACTGTTTCTAAAATGTGATTTCGATTTGATTTTCGGTTTGACGATTTTTGCTTACAACCCTACCACACATTTCAAAAACTTCTATCACAATCCACTTAAAATCTAATTTTAATTTACACCAAATACTCTCTAAATTGATTAGACAATTACACATTCCGATTCTTTTTAGACAACCTTACAAATTAGAGTTGCCCTTTCACAAAAGCGTTCATTGTGTCTTTATATATGATTGCCAAAACCCCTAGGAACCAATGCGGGACAAATTTGTTAAAATTCTACATCACATGATTATATGGGAAATTATAAAAAATCAGGGGTTTGAAGTTTAGAATTCAAAAATCAGGGACCAAACTTTATTTTTCAAAACTCAGGTGATATAAATGTCTTAACTCTAATTTTTCAATCACTCTCTCTCCCCCTCCTCTCTCTCTCTCTCTCTCTGTAGCGGCGGAAACAATAATGGCGCTTTGGTGGTGAAGAAACCACTGATGAAGGATCGCCATAGCAAGGTCGACGGTAGAGGCTGCTGCATCCGCATGCCTATAATCTACGCCGCCAGAGTTTTCCAGCTGACTCGTGAGCTTGGACACAAGTCTGATGGATAGACGATTGAGTGGCTTCTACGCCAGGCAGAGCCGTCGATTATAGCTGCCACTGGTACAGGTACTACTCCAGCCAGTTTCTCCACCGTCTCTGCCTCCAACGGTAATTCTTCTTCCGTCTCTGCTGCCAGGCCAGATTTTGGGCAAGTCTGGAGCTTTGCTGCACCTCCTGGTGAAATGGTGGTTGCAGCCGCTGCATCGAATAATCCCCTGCAGCAGCAACAGCAACCTACGGCTTCCTTGAGGTTTCTTCAGCAGCAACAGTCGTTGGGAATGGGGAAAGCGTCAGCTGCAAGGGTTGGTAATTACTTGCCCGTAGCTCAAGTACAGGGACACCACCTCAATTTGCTGGTATCTATATCCGGTCATCCACCTCAATCCTC
>CAIGRO010031767.1:0-11958 GCA_903798355.1 Fraxinus baroniana | reverse complement strand
AGAATTGAAGATGATTCATTCATTGATTGGGGTCTCGAGGAAGACGACTCTTCCTCTTTCTCAATTGGATATACAATATATAATGAAATGAATTTAGTATCATTTATTCATGTAGGGCTATAAATATCAAAACAATGATTCTATGGAGGGATAGAAATGTCCAAAAAATGATTTTCCCTCCATGTGATATTTAGATATATTATAGATGTTGAGAATTGGTGTTTTTTATTTTATTTTATTAATAGGGTTAATTTCACAAATGGTCACTGAAGTTACCTGAAAATTACAAAATGGTCACTAAAATTTAAAACTTGCAGAAACGGTCACTGAAGTTTAAATTTTTTTCACAAACGGTCATTAAATTTTCAAATTTCTTGGGCAAGTTTTACGGCGATTTTTCGGCAACTTCTGACCACCAAGACTGTCAGATTTGAATACTGTTGGAAAGCCCACAATGTCCTCTTCAATTATCACAAAAAATCTCTCCATAACTCCAAGGGATTCGGCCGACATATACCCACGAAGTAGGCTACTGAAAAATCTGAAAATCCGCCCATATTTTCAGATTTTTTGTGCGAGTTTGAGGCAATTTTCAGGCAACTTCCGACCACTAATATCGACGATTTCGGATACCTTTGAAAAGCCCACAATGTCATCTTCAATTACCACAAAAATCTCCCCATAACTCTAACGGATCGCCCAGAATAAATCCACGAATTCAGCTACCAAAAAAATCTAAAAATCTGCTCAATTTGGATAGCTGACTTCGTAGGTTTATTCCGGCCGAATCCGTTAGAGTTATGGAGAGATTTTTGGTGGTAATTGAAAATGAAATTGTGGGCTTTCCAATGGTATCCGAAATCGAAGGTATTGGTGATCGGAAGTTGTCGAAAAATTGCCGCAAACTATCCCAAAAAATCTGAAAATATGTCCAAATTTTCAGATTTTTCAATGGCCGACTTCGTAGGTATATGCCGGCCGAATCCCTTGGAGTTATGGAGAAATTTTTTATGGTAATTGAAGAGGATATTGTGGGCTTTCCAACGGTATCTAAATTCGATGGTCTTGGTGGTCGGAAGTTGTCGAAAAATCGCCGCAAATACTCATGAGGACATATCTGAGTTTGGACATCATACTGCTTGTGAGATATTTGGTCTCTTCATTTTCATCTTGAAATTTTTAAACAACACAGACTGTCACGATTTATAATCTCAGGCACTCAAAAGATGTCCGAATTTGCCTCTTCACCATTCAGTCGAAACAATCATTGTAGTCTTAGGCCTTCAGACTAAAATCATAAGTTGATGTATTTGTCCCGACTTGAATGACTAAAATATGATTTACTTCAACAAAGAACTATGCGATCCTCAAGTTTCATGCAGTTCATACCATCACGGATACGATCTTCAATTGTACATTTGCTATAGTTTAGGAGCCAAAGGAATAAATAAAATCTTTTAAAAAAGTTTTACCATTTAGATTGACATCACATGCCCGCTTAACGTTTCCATTGTAGAGACACGAGTTATAGTATTGTAATACATTACTGCAATAAATATATGTTGGGACATAGAAACCAACTTACAAAAACTTGGAGACCCCTAAGGGAATTTACTCTAATAATTAACCCTATGAATGAATCTTTAGGCTAGTTTGGCATGATTTTTCGTGGCCTCTGAAAAATTAAAATGAACTTTTGAAAGCCAAAAATTATTTTTTAACTCGTTTGAGTAATTTTCTGGAAGTAATTCTAATAGTTAGAAGAGAATTTAGATAAAATAAATCCAATGTGACTTCTTTACTTTTTAAATAAAAATTAGATTTATGTTTATGTATTTTCACTGGGGCTATAATCTCAATTTAAGTACGTTAAATAATAAGTTAAATGAAATATGAAATTCAAATTAATTATTTAAATTCACCTATTATTGAAGTCACTCATCGAAACTGAGATTATAACTACAACAAAATTAAATAGCATTACTTTAATTTGATAGTTTTTCTTAGAATATAGAAGTAAAAGCACTCGTGAAAAAGCATTTTGTCTTAATTCCACTAACCACTCTCCATTCCTATAAAATTGGGTATAAATTTTCGAACCCTGGTCAATTTGGGTATAATCCGCAGTTTACCTTCGCCAGTTACTGAGGAGCTGGTGGCTGATGGTTCAGGAAATTAGTTTGGCTAAAGTTGGGATATGTGGGTACCAAAAAATAAAAAATTGGGTATAAATTTAGCTTCACTCTTCCTCCTTCAACGCGGGGAGCTCAGATGTAGCTCAACTTCCTTTTTCTCTCTAGATCAATCTTCAAAATCATCTAAAATAGATAAAGAATAATGATATTGAGAAGCTCTTCATCACCAGTCTTGAATTCATGGATACCCAATTCAACAGCCGGGTCATCTCCCGAACCAGATATTTTGCCTCAGTTGGCAAGAACCCGATCTGTCTGTTTGACGACGTCGTTTAGTTTTGACGATGGCCTGGGTAGAAGCACTCCGATGCGACCCGTATTAGAGTCGGATCTCAGAGAGCCTTTAAAGCCCAAGAAGAGTGTGAAGCTGGCAGGTGCACCCCAGCCTGTGAAGATCAAGGGGAGAAGAGAAGTGCAGGAGGTGGGGTCCGGGTCCATGTTGTTGTCCAACTTCGGGCTGGGAGCGCCGGAGGAAGAAGGGTGTATGGCGGTGGCAGAGGAGGCGAGGGTGCCACAGGCGGTTGTGATGGGCAGTGGAAGCGGTGTAGGTGGTGGCAGGGTGTGCGGAGGTGGCGGAGGTGGCAGGAGAGGCTCGGATGACGGGTTGGGATCTGGTTCTCAAGATCCGAATAGCCATGGGAATGAGAATACGGATTCTTATTATCAAAAAATGATTGAAGCAAACCCTAACAATTCTCTCTTGTTAGCAAATTATGCCAAGTTCTTGAAAGAGGTACTTAATTCAATTAAATCATCGAGATTTTTTTTTTCAATTATGTTAAAATAATAATTTAACTTGCATGCAATTTTGATGATATTATTCAATATTAATTTGATTATTGTTTCTTGTAGGGAATTTTTTTTAAAACTAGACTAACCAAAATAAAGTATTAGTGAAATTGCATAAAATTTTTGTGATTGTATTCAAATTATACACAAAATCAAAATTATTCTAATCTAACTTATCCCAATTTTATACTATTATTGATCAAACTTAGGAATGGCAATGGGACTGGGTCACCCTGGATTTTCTGGGAGGGGGTACTTTGCCATCCCTAATAACTTATCGAAACTCTATACCATTCTTGATCACAGTACTCCAATTTATATACCATTCTTGATCAAAGCGATCCAAATTGTATACCATTCTTAATCAAAATGCTATTAGTTGGTGTGAAACTTGATTGGGGGAAGTTATTTTTGTGTTGTGTAGGTTAAAGGAGATTTTGCAAAAGCAGAAGAGTATTGTGGAAGGGCAATTTTGGCTGACCCAACCGATGGCAGCGTTTTATCACTCTATGCTGATCTAGTGTGGCAAACACAAAGGGATGCCGATCGAGCCGAGGCTTATTTTGATCAAGCTGTTAAAGCTGACCCAAATGACAGGTAATTTTGCCTCTCTATTTGCTTCAAAACATTTTTGCCAAATTGTTAACCACAAACATGTGCTCACAAGAACACAAACGAAAGAAAGGTGTCAGAAAGATATTTGCCAAATTGGGATGGCACTGGATGTTGTAGTTTGATATGCAAATTATCTTGGTGGTCCATTGAGCCTTTTGGTCAGTATTCATGATCAGTATCTTGTAGCCAAAATGTACAATGACCTTAACTTTGCTTAGATAAATTACAAGGAATATGTTAACTAATCTGTTTTTGCTGAATCTAAACACATATTAATGTCCGTGCAGTTATGTTTTAGCATCATATGCTAGATTTTTGTGGGATGCTGAAGACGATGAAGAGGAGGAGGTCCAAAACCGATATGAAGTGGACAATACTGATTCTCCTCCCAAGTTCTTTAAGGAGGCATCTCATTGGCCTCCCTTAGCCGCAGCTTCTTAATCTAAGCTCACTATCTACACTAGCCCGTGTTACAGTCATACCATATAAGTCCAGATCTCTAGAAAAAGTTAGTCGAGCAACAACCCGTATCTAATTTTGTCTCTCAGTCTCTCTCTCGTCCCACCACTGGTTTATCAAGATAACGCTTGGTCTGTTGCTGTTGCTGCTGCTACTGCTGCTGTCTGTTGTAAATGTGAAGAAAAATAAGAAAACTGACTGCAACTTTGTATCTGTAATAATGCAGTTTTCTTTTCAAGCAAGTTCCATTCTTCTGGCACAATAAGCACAATTTCTTTAAATAAAATTCTAGCGAGGTCAGTGAGGTTGGTTTTATTCATTCAAATTTTTGTAGAATTGAAAATATATCTAGAAGGGTAATAACATTTAATGCAAGAAAGGACCATAACAATTTTTGGCGCATCAAAATGCAATTAGAAATCCCATTTGAATGCCTTGAATTTTCAAATATCTTGTAAATATTTTAGATAAATAGGAATAAAAAATGCAGTGCAAATTTAAAAGAAGGGATACTTTGTTTGGTTCGCAAAAGTCTTTGACAATATAAAGACAGCTGTTAGGCATATAACCATTGGGTAACGGTAGCTGTTATGCCCTACTTTTCAACATATATTTTGCATTTTTATTATTAAATTAACTTTCAATTAAATTAAATAATAGAGTCCGTAAATTTAAATTTTAGTAATTTGTTAATTACAAGAAATTGCAATTATGATATACAAATTACATATGACTGAGAGTGTGTTTGGGCCACATTATTTTAGAAAAATGTATTTTGGAATAGTAGATTGATAGAGAATGTGTTATTAAAAAAGAAGGAAAAGTTATTGATGTGATGAAAAATATTATTTTATTGAAAAATGTGGTTGAAAATGAGTAGAAGAATGAAAATGAAAATTTTAATGTGGATCAAACAGAGGCTGAATCTTAAATCATCGTGGTCCCAAGATACAATATCGTTGTTATGAATAGACCATCATGTGTGACATTTTTTACTTGTGAAATAAGTAGATGATCTCACGAGTTAAAGCGTGGTGACACTTAAATAAACACGTGAATGTTTTGTTCTACAACAAAATCTTGGAGACCCGTTTGGGAGATTCTAGATGGATCACTATCTGAATGTCAATGGTTAATCTCTAATGTTCAGTAGTGAAATTCGTTATTTGACTTGAGGTCATTATAGCGTCTTATATGAGAATAGTCATACTTTGGTGATATTAAATGTTTTGTCAAGAGTCACTAATACGACATTATTCGGGTATGTCAAGAATCATATAAAGATTATCAATGATCAATAGAGAATTCGTCAATTTTAGATAGTAAGAGATTATGATCTAAATTTATTTTAGTTAAGTTGATAATGAAATTCTTGGCTAAGGTGTGTTCATAAGTCGAAAAGAGTTACTTATATTGACTTAAGAGTGAAACGAAAGATCGATAATTAAGATCGACACATTCATATCTTGTAATTGATCTGATCATATTGGCGAAAGAATTATAGTTTTAACGAACAAGTTTGATTTTTGTCATACTACGTGACATTTTTCGTCACATGTATTGCAACGATACATTGCTAGATGTCAATCTCGGACGATGGATGTAAATTGATGATAAATTAAAAATAAGTATTTTAATTTATCGATTTTGATTAGTCAAAAAAATAATTTACGACTCTAGGTATCGTGATCGAGAACCTAATAAGTTACACACAAAATGAGAACTAGAAGAATGAAATATACTAATTAATTAACCGACAAGTGTTTGACAATTAATTAATTGTGTTATTTATTAATGAATCAAATTACTTAATAAGATTAATTAATTATTGGATCATGTTTAATTAATTAGATTAATTAGACATTGGGTTCAGTTAAGCTTAAATGTCGGATCAAGCCCACTTGAACTTCTATTAATAAACTATTAGGATTTGAGAAATAAAGCAACACAATTATTATCTTGTTAGCACAAAAAATTCTCTAATTCTCTCATTCTTGTTCCCTATGTAAATTTTCATTGAAAACTAGATAATTGGACAGCTGTGGATTATAAATTGTAATTGTTCGTATTCAAAATAAACAAAGAAGTTTGTAGAATTCAATAAAGATATAATTCTTATCACAATTTCTTTGTAAACACAAAGAAGATCCTTGTTGAAAATTGAAATATTGTTTAAATTTTGATGTTCATAGAGTTGGACAAAAATCAATCCGAACCAGACAAACCGATTAGCCCAACCCAAGCCAACCGGTTTAGATTGATTTTTTTTTTTTTTAGTTCAATTAGGTTGTATTCGGGTTAGGAAATCAAATTTTAGGTTGGGTTCCGGGTTATCTATTAAAATACAATCAAATTCAACTCAACTCAACACAACCCAACAAAACCCAACCCATTAAATTAAAAAATATTAAAAATAAAAATAGTACTTAAAACAAAAAATAAAAATAAAACATAATGATTAAAATTCTCCTCTACCTCACTTCTCTTCTACCTCTCATTGCTGCTTGTACCTCGACTTCTTGACTCAATTTTTTGACGTGATTTTTGATTAAACATTTGGATTGAAAGATGAAATTTTGTATTGAGTTTGGATGATTAAACATTTTTAGTATTTACATTGAATTCATTTTATTCAATATATATAAACATGCATGTATTTGACATATATTTAGATTAATTTAATATGTATTTAATTTGAGCATGATATAATCTATTTAACAGGTTTTACAATATTTTTAAGGAAAATTGCAATCACGGTACCAAACCTTTCACATTTTTACAAGCTTTGCCCAAATCTTTCACAGTTTAGTAAATTTTGGTCAAACCTTTCATTTGTGTCACCTATGGTATCAAACATTTAAACAATTCGCACCCAGAGTTCAAATTGACAGAAATCGTTAGTTTGACCGTTAGTTAACCAATAATTAAATGTCTAACCAATTGTTAACCAATTTTTAAAGGATAAATATGTAACTGTACATTTTTCATATGTAAAAATTTAAAATAAAAGAATTAATTTAAAAAAAAAATAAAAATGCCTGAGCTACTCCTCCTCCCCACCCCATCCCAACCCATCCCATCCCAATCATCTTCTTCTACACCCACCCCCAACACTAGAGTAGTTATATTGCGAAAAAATAGGCATTTTCCCGTTATTAAAAGCGAGTCGATCTATTTCGCAGAATATTTGTTGATCGTTATATTCCATGATGATTTTGATTTTCTGGCATAATTAGTTAATATTTTGTGATATGATCCCACTAATAGCGCCTTAAACAATTGAACCATCTAGACAATGAATGGATGAATTTACTAAAACCAATTGGTGAGCTACAGGTACTCAGAGTTCCAACAAAATCTCGTGAAGTCGTGAAGCACTTTGGCCCCGCTGCCGGCGGCGGTGGTGGCTTTTATTTGTGTCTGGTCTGATGCACGAGCTTTTGGCTGTTTTTTCCTCCATTGACAAGGAACGGTGCAGACGTTAGAGTTATTGAAGAGTTCGGATTTTTTGGGGATCATGTCAAGAAGAAGATGTTGAAATTCTTGGCCAGAATTTGAGCCGACAGTCAAATGAAAATTATNGAGGGGGGTGGGGGGGGAGGGGGGGGGGGGGGGGGGGGGTGGGGGGGGGGGGGGGGGGGGGGAGGTGCAGAAGAAGATGATTGGGGTGGGAGAAGAAATGGGGGAAGAAGATGAATAGTAGTTTGAGATTTTTTTAATTTTATTATTTAATTTTAATTCTTTTCATATGAAAAATATAAAGTTACATATTTACCTTTTAAAAATTGGTCAATAATTAGTCAGATATTTAATTATTGGTCAACTAACGGTTTCTGTCAATTTGGACTATGGATGCGAATTGTTTAAAAATTTGATACCTTGAGTAGCACAAATGAAAGTTTTTAACAAAGTTTGCAAAAAATGTGATATGTTTGGTATCGTAGCTGCAATTTTTCCTATTTTTAATTTTTACTGTTCTATTGGAATGGAATGCAACCCCATGAATCATTTATCCAATTTCAATCTACTTAAAGCCTTTCAAATCACTCGTTTTAATGTAATTAAAATTGGTCCAGATTGAAATGATATTAAACTTTTAAAAAATATTTTCAAATTCAACGAAAAAAGTCACAACAATCGAATCCATAAAAAAAAAAATTGTCCGATTTGAATTGGACTTTCAAGTCCAAACCAATCAACCTAACCCAAACCAACTCGAGTATGGTCGATTTGGATTGGGTTGGATTTCAACCTTTAATGTTTTAGTTTTAGTTTAAATTATTGTCAAACTGAACATGTTGGGTTGAATTTGGATTGAACTCAAAACCAATCCAACTCAACTCATGTCCAGCTCTAGCTATGTATGTTAAATAAATTTCCAGTAGCGGTGTCAAAGTCTACTTTGTATTTGTTAGAAGTTGTTTTTGTATCTTGGAACAATCAAAAGTTGATTGTTGTTAATTTTGTTGTTTCTATCATTGAACAAAATGATAAATTCATATTTATACCAAAAAATGTTTACATAGAATTCAAATTTAATGTTAGATGCATTGTTTATAACTTTGCAAAGTTAAATTTAACTTAAATAAAAAACAACTCAATTTTTAACTTAAACAAATAACAACTAAATGCATTTCTAATTATCATTATGAAATATTTATAGCATAATAAGTACATATCAATCAGGTTGGTACCTACTTTTACTATAATTTATAGTTTAAGTACATTTCAACTAGGTTGGCACCTACTTAACTATAATATTTTATTTTATTTTTCACGGGCTGCGGTTAACCGCGACCTGTGAAGGTGCAACCCGCGAAGTCCGCGGGTCACACCTCCTTGACCCGTGAACCATCCGCTTGGGTCATGGGTCGATCCGAGCCGATTTTCACGGGTTTGGCCGGCCCGTCCGTCCTAACACCTCTACATTGAGGGCTTGATTGAGAAAGATGTGGCTGCTTATAATAAACACAGTGATGACAATAATACTACAACATGTGTTATGCTTACAGCTATGTCCCTAAGTTACAAAAGCAATATGAGGGTATAAATGTTAACACAATGAATTTTCATCTCAGAAGAGTTAAATGATGAATAATCACTTGTGGAAATATAAGAGATTTTCTAGCAACTATACCAGTGTATAATGGTAGAAAAATCTTCAATCGTGCTCAAGTACTGAAGATGATTGACAACATTGAGAAGTTGTCTCAATTATGGAATATGAACTAAGTATTGACTTGATTTTACAATCTCACCAGAGAGCTATTCAGCATTTATTATGAATTTAACATTAATAAGCTCGAATATATGCTCACTAAGTTTTTGAACATATTTATGACTGTTCTGCCCAACATCAAAGTTTGAGTGGGCAAATCTTGGTCATTGATTCCTCTAAGGGCATTAAGATGAAATCTAAAGGAGGCTTTAGAAAAGAATCCAAGATGCCGAAGACAGTACAAGCGAATAATGACAATCTAAAATCTAATGACATTTGTTATCATTATGGAATGATAGGTCGTTGGAAATGGAGCTACAAGGCTTACTTCGTAGAGCTTGAATGGAAAGAAGTCTTTTGAAGCTCCCATTTCAAGCATCTTATCGTTGAGGTTGAATATGTCTACTTCATTGGCTTCTTGGGTATTTGATTCCAAATATGGATCTCATATTTGTATGCAGAAACTAAATAGAAGTAGACTACTACAAAAGGAAGAAGTTGACCTGCACGTGAAAAATGAGCAAATGTTGCTACATTGCTTGTAGGAGCATACTTTTTTGCCATTGTCTTTAAACTTAGTATTAGAATTAGAGAAATGCAATTTATTCTCAAAATTACCATAAACATTAATTCAATTTCATTTTGACATAAATTGTTGATGTTAAGGAAAATTCAACAAGTAAAATAGAACTATTGATATTTTGTAGTTATGGTAAAATGACAATTATATTCAAGATACTGAGTATTCTATAAAGAGTATAGCAATTAAAAGGTATAAAAGTGATAACCTAAATATTACTTAAATCTAACATTACAGACTTGGTCACATAAATGAAAAACTCATTTCAAAATTACATAGAGATAAATAATTTGGATGAAATAATTTTGAATCATTAGAAAAATGTGAATCACGCATTTAGAAAAGATGACCAAATTCCCTTTTACTTGAAAAAGAGAAAGACATGGACAATCACTAGGCCTAATATATAGTAATGTATATGGACCTTTGTGAATTATACTAGACGAGGTTTCTATTATTTCATCACATTTACTAATTACTACTTTAGAAATAGTCATGTATTTATGATAAAATCCAAGCATGAAACTCTTGAAGGTTCAAGGGATTCAAGTTAGGAGTAGGAAAACAATTGGGTAAATGCATTTTTACTCTTAGATCTGATTGAGGTAGAGAATAACTTAAATGTGAAGTTTAGATTATCTAAAAGAGAATGAAATTCTCTCACAGTGGACTCCAACACATATACTGCAACATAATAGTGAATCTAAACGAAGGAATCACATACTATTAGATATAGTCCAATTAATAACAAGCCATATAAATCTCCCAAAATGTTTTTAAGACCATGCATTGATTGTCACGTGCTAAACACTAAATATTGTTTCATCTAAATAGGTTGACAAAACTCCATACAAGTTATGGAAAGGCAAAAGGCCCAACTTATCGTGTATGAAAGTTTGGAGCTGTGAGGATTATGTGAAGCCTGAATCGGATAACTTTGAGACTAAATCCGGTATATGCATATTTGTAGAATATCCAAAAGAGACAATACCTATAGTTAAGATATTAAGGTAACTGAAGAAAGTGTTCATCTCAAAGCATGTCGTATTCTTAGAGAATGAGTTCTTTCTAGTAGATGACAGTAGGAGGAGAATAGAACTTGAAGGAGTTTAAGGATCCACTTATATAGTTGACCAACTAGATGAACATGAGTCTGATCCTACACCTATTGAGGGACAAATTCTTGATCCAGAAGTAGAGACTTTTGAAGATGTATCATTTCTGCGTAAATGTAGTAGGATCATTTGACTTCCTAGAAGGTACGAATTCACAATTACTAATAAGGTATTACTGATAGAGGATGATGAACCTACTAATTACGTAAATGTAAAGCCAAGTGTTGACTCAAAGATATGGCAAAATGCCATGAAATCCAAAATGAACTTAATGTATGTAATTAAGGTTTGGACATTGGTCAATCCGTTTGATGGAATAAAAACCACATGTTGTAAATGAGTTTATAAGAAAAAGGTTGACATGGACGGAAATATCCATACATACAAACAAGGTTAGTAGCAAAATGTTACAAACAAAGACAAAGAGTTGAATTTGATGAAACATTTTCACCTATAGCCATACATAACTCCATTTGAATTTTGCTTGCAATAACTACATATCGTGACTATGAGTTATTAGAAATGGATGTCAAAACTGTATTTCTTTGCAAGAGGAAGTGTAGATGACACAACTTGAAGATTTTAAATTCAAAGATGCCACAAGGTATGTAAGTTTAATCGATCCATATATGGATTGAAGCAAGCCTTTAGGAATTAAAATCTTCGATTTAATGAAATAATCAAAAGGTTTGTTTTTATTAAAAAAAAAAAAAAAAAGATGAACTGTGTGTTTATAAGAAGACAGTTGAAGCATTATCGTATTTCTGATATTATATGTAGAAGACATATTATTTATAGGAAACGATGTCCCTGTAGTTCAATCATTGAAATTATGGCTGACAAATAATTTCTTTGTGAAAGATATAGGAGAAACAACTTGATCTATATAGATAGAAATAGAAGATTGCTTAACTAATACCAATCTATATAGATACAATTTTGAGAAGATTTTATATGGAGAAAATGAACTGAGAGTTCATAGATACA
>CAIGRO010031764.1:4899-37840 GCA_903798355.1 Fraxinus baroniana | reverse complement strand
TTTTTTTTTTTTTTTTTTTTTTTTTTTTTTTTTTTTTTTTTTTTGGTGTAGGGCTTCTCATTACTCATAATTGCTTCACCCCACTCTTTTGTCCAGACTACAAAAGCCCTTCCGCGGGCGTTGGTGTAGGCACCGCAGCCAAACCAAATGCTCTTTTCCTCGTCCATCCCGCCAAAACTCAGACACAAATCTATCACAGTCCACGCCCTCTTCTTCTTCTCTTCTTCGGCACAACATTTCGAATCCTTAACCAAAGCAAAGCTCATCCACCAGCAACAAGTAATCCAAGGAGCTCCCCTCTTCTCAGATTCAAAGAACACCTCACAAATACTCTCCAATTACCTCTCTTGCGATGCACATCCCGAAGTTCTCGCCCTCCTCCGCCACCTCCCACCCTCGCGTTCTGTGGTATTCTACTGGAACAACCTCATCAAAAGCAGCGTTTCAATACGAAATCTTGAGAATGCCCTCCATCTTTTTAATGAAATGCGGAGGCTCAACTGGGCTCCCGATGAATATACTTATCCTTACGTTTTCAAAGCCTGTGGGGAGCTTTCGTCTCTCGTCCGGGGTGCATCAGTCCACACTCTTGCAGTTGTTACTGGTTATACTAACTCCAATGTGTTTGTAGGCAATGCAATGGTTGCCATGTATGGTCGGTGTGGAGCGTATGAGAAAGCGCAGAAGGTGTTTGGTGAAATGCTCGAGAGAATGGTGTTTGATACGATTTCCTGGAATTCTATTATAGCGGTTTATTCACAAATTGGTGAGTGGAGAAGAGTTTTACAAATGTTTAAGAGGATGGTTTCCGTCTCTGACTATGCATTGCGTCCTGATGCGGTTAGTTTGGTTAATGTGCTCCCCGCTTGCGCTTCAGTCAAATCGTGGAGGAATGGTATGGAAATTCATGGGTATGCAATAAAGAAGGGTTTAGTTGAGGATGTTTTTGTGGGAAATGCGATAGTAGATATGTATGCAAAGTGTGGATTGATGGAAGAGGCAAAGACCGTATTCGATAAGATGGAGATGAAGGATGTGGTCTCTTGGAATGCAATGGTTACAGGGTACTCGCAGATTGGAAATTTCGATGATGCTTTGGGACTGTTCAAGAGAATGAGGGAGGAGGAGATTGAATTAAATGTGGTCACATGGAGTGCTGTAATCTCAGGGTACGCTCAGAGGGGGCTTGGCTATGAGGCACTCGATGTGGTTAGGGAGATGATAGTTTCGGGATCGGAACCCAATGCTGTTACACTCGTCTCAGTTTTATCAGGTTGTGCGGCAGTTGGGGCATTAGATCAGGGGAAAGAAACCCATTGTTATGTTATTAAAGAATTTTTGAATATAGTAGGAAATGATCCTGGGGATGAGATGATGGTGATCAATGGTTTGATAGACATGTACGCAAAGTGCAAGAATTTCAGAACTGCCCGTGCCATGTTTGATTCAATTGAAAGGAAGGATAGGAGTGTAGTGACTTGGACGGTCATGATTGGTGGTTATGCACAACATGGGGAAGCAAGTGATGCATTAGGGCTGTTCTCTGCGATGCTAAGAGACAAAAATAGCATGATACCTAATGCATTTACTATATCGTGTGCATTGGTAGCTTGTGCTCGTCTGGGTGCTCTTAGACTTGGTAGAGAAATCCATGCTTATACATTGCGTAATCGTTATGAGGAGGCCATGTTGTTTGTATCAAATTGCCTGATAGACATGTATACCAAATCAGGGGATGTTGATGCAGCTCGAGTTGTATTTGATAACATGAGCCGTAAGAATGCTGTCTCATGGACGTCTATAATGACAGGATATGGCATGCACGGTCGTGGTGACGAGGCCCTCCAAGTGTTCGATGGGATGAGGGGAGCTGGTCTTCCAATTGATGGAGTGACTTTCGTAGTTGTTTTATATGCATGTAGCCACTCTGGAATGGTTGACATCGGGATCAATTACTTCAATATCATGAGAAGGGATTTTGGAGTTGTTCCATCAGTGGAACACTATGCTTGCATGGTTGATCTCTTAGGGCGTGCTGGTCGCTTGGATGAAGCTATGAAGGTCATCAAGGATATGCCGATGGAGCCAACCCCAATAGTTTGGGTGTCATTTCTTAGTGGTTGCAGGCTTCATAAGAATGTTGAACTAGGGGAACACGCTGTAAGCCATTTGTTANAAGGATATGCCGATGGAGCCAACCCCAATAGTTTGGGTGTCATTTCTTAGTGGTTGCAGGCTTCATAAGAATGTTGAACTAGGGGAACACGCTGTAAGCCATTTGTTAGAGTTGAAGTTTGAGAATGATGGCTTGTACACTCTTCTTTCAAACATATATGCCAGTGCCAAGCGATGGAAAGATGTTGCCAGGATTCGATCATTGATGAAGCACTCAGGAATTAGGAAAAGACCTGGCTGTAGTTGGGTCCAAGGAAAGAAGGGGACAGCAAGTTTTTTTGTGGGTGACAGATCTCATCCAATGACTCAAGAGATATATAATCTCCTCGATGATCTGGTTCACCGTATTAAAATTATGGGCTATGTTCCCGAGACTAGCTTTGCTCTCCATGACGTAGATGATGAGGAAAAGGGGGATCTTCTGCTTGAACATAGTGAGAAATTGGCACTTGCATATGGCATTCTTACAACAGCTCCAGGGGTGCCTATTAGGATCACCAAGAACTTGCGTGTCTGTGGGGATTGTCATATAGCCATTACTTACATTTCCAGGATCATTGAACATGAAATTATACTGAGGGACTCGAGTCGCTTTCATCATTTCAAGAATGGATCCTGCTCTTGCAAAGGGTATTGGTGAAGATGTTATAATTTTGTCTAATCAAATACATTGGACGCGCCACTACAAGAGAGGCACAAAGATATTACTGCAATTAAAAGGAAAGGTAATCACATCTGGTGAGCTATTTTAAATTTTTATGAAACAATTTCATTTGCTTACAGGCTTCACCTTCCCCCATGGATACTTCCCTAGCCATTCTACTCCCTTTTGTACTGCTCTCTCTTTCCCTCCTGTTAGATTTCCAGATAATAACTACACCAACATTCGATAACAAATCTGTTATTACAATTGTCTCCCATTTATTTAGATTGTATAAAGAAAAAGGAAATTAAATTATTGATTATATTCTATGTTGATCTCTCTCACAAATTAATCACTGTCCTCTCCAAATTTTTCATTCTCTCCCTTAGTGGTTTCTATGTCAAGAAGCCTAACCGGTAGAAACCAAGAGAGGAATCATGCCAAACTGACAACTCTTTCCTCCTTAAATCATTCCTTCCCTTGGGGTTCAATTCTTTTTCGCAAGTTATTCTTTTGCGTCTATACAATTTCCAAATTTCAAGAATTCAAACAGTGGTTTTCAAAGTCGTAGGGTTGATCGATCTTAATAATAAAATACTAGATATGAAGAAAAAGGTAAAGTGGCATCAGGCTTAATATAACAGCAGGAGACGAGGCTTGATAGTCAAAGGCAGGGGACTGAAAAAGGAGAAAGGTGCAGCCTCTCTTGGAATGCACCAGTCATGGGCAGTTTGAAACTTAATACAGACGCTGCTATTTGACGGGAGTTTTGATTTATTGGCATTGGAGTTGTTGTCTGTGTCAGCATGCTGTGGCTATTTCATTACGAGAGGGTCGAGTTTTGGTTCGTGCTGTGGATCGGTATAGTGCAGGCTGAACGTGATGCGCTGCAAGCAGTTCAAGAGTTTTAAACATCTTGTCCATTGTTGGATATTGCTTTAATTATTTTAAATATTGTAACATTGTTGGAGTAGTGGATCCTGGGATTGTCACTTTAAAATAAATTTGCATCTCTTGGCTCTTGCTACGGTGAGTAGAGAGGATAGGTTGTGGATTGATTGTATTCCAATGTCAATACTGACCGTAGTTTGCAACAATATATGACAATAAAGTGGTTTGGTTGACGTTTCAAAGAAAAAAAACCCACTAACTTGTGACTCTTGGACAGAAAGGTACTGCTATTCAAGCAAAATGCAAAAATTACAAGGATTCGATTCATATCCAAAATTACGTCCACTCAGTCAAGGTTGTCAATCTTGATCGGAGTGATATCATCTGCCACCTGAAAGTGTCCAACCAAACGAGCTAAGAACATCATCTGTTGTTCGAGAGTGAATTTGATGTTTTCAGCCTGCATTCACATCAATCAGCAACTTGTTTCCACGAGATATACAAGCTATAATTTAAAGCAATATACCTTGCGGAATCCATGCTGTTCTCCTTCGTATTCCACAAGAGCAACTGGCAACCCTTTATCCTTCAATGCATGGTAGATTTTGCGTGCTTGATCGGGGAGGACAACCTGTAAAATTGCAGGACTCACTGTCAGAAATCATGACTAACAGAATAATCAAGGATATCGTAAACGAATTAACCACAAGAAGTTGATAGTTTATGATTCAGAAGTCAGGAAGGATAATATCTAGGTGAACAAAGAAAAATCAGAAAGATAGAAGGTCAATTTCATTCATACCTTGTCTTCTAATCCTTGAAATAGTATTATGGGACAGGAAAATTTATCAACAAAATTGATTGGAGATCTCGCAAAGTATGCATTTTCATTTCCTGCATCGTAAAATTAGCCGCCATGATAGGGGAAAACATTGAGGTATAAACACCAAAAAGAAATTAAATATATTGTTATACAGTTATTACCAACAAGGTTGTCAATATAGTGAGACTCAAACTTGTGTGTGTCAGCTCTCAATGATTTTAAATCTGCCACCTGTTTGTTGAGAAATAAATATTATTTAACTATAGATATCAAACTTTAACACTTAAATGAAAGCCTACGTAATTCACAAATAAAAACCAATAATTACACAAAATCAACTAAAACTCAGATATTCATTGAAAACAGAGATGACAAAAAGCAAATGCATGCTTAGTGTTACATAGGGTATTTGTATGTTGCCCCCTGATCCCACCTTATTCAAGAACTATTTTGCATGAAATTAACAGTCTCGTTAACTACAAAAAATCTTTCAGAAGCATAACCCATGCTTAATTTCTTCACCTCACACGTTTATGATCCATTTTAGGTCATGTGAAACTAAGATAAGTGAAGCATATTCCCACCACCTGTCATGGATTGATAATATACTGAGAATTGAGATGAGATAAGTGATTTTAATAACCATAAAAGAAGAAATTTTTATACATGAAAGGATATAATATCTACATGGATAAACATAAATATGAAGTTATAGATTCAATATCAATTGTAACCTCAAATTCACATTGGTAGGAGTTTAGTGGTCAATTTAAACACAAATACCTACATTATCTCAAATGTTGAAGGTGAGACCAAAAAAATGCTCTAGGGCAGTGATTTGTTGTTGGAGCTTCATTCATGGCCTAGTGGACTAAAGGACACTAGATTCAACCAATTCTCTCTCCTGGTTGGTTAAGGATTGTTGTTTACACAACCAAGGTCAAGGGTTCAGAATTGGTACTTGCATTCCCCCTCAAAAAAGGACCAAAAAAAGGACACTAGATTCTCAGAAATGTCCATGAGTCACCCAATATTCAGTTACTAAAACATAGACTGATCTCCCAATTAAAAAATCCAACAGTAAAAAAAAATTCTAGGGTCGCTAAAAAGAGTTTATAGCTCTTATCAGAAAGAGATTTTGAATTTAGTGAAGCTTTTATTTTTCCTTTTGGCATTAGAGGACTAATCACAGAAAAGTAGCATCATACATGCGTGAACACTTCCACTTTTTAGTTGCCAGTATGTCTACTGGCAATTAATTAAGTGGCCTCAGAAAGCAAACCACTGGCTCTTTTCTCTTCCCCTTTCAACAATTAAGATACACATCAAAGGAACATGAGAAATAGTTGAAGAAATAAACCTTCCAATATCTTTGACATGTTTGTTTGTATTTGCAACAAAATATGAGCATATATACTTGGAAAAAGATGGACATTTGGCACGGAAGCTGTATTACATTACATTCTTAAACAAAAAGAAAGTTGAAAAACTCAAAAAATTGTAGAGAATAATTTGATTATAATTAAGTTGATGATTAAAAAGTCTACAAAGTGATCAAGGAAAATAAGTATTTAAAACATTAAAAGAATAATTAAAAACCTAAAAGAATTAAAATTCTTAATCTAAACAAGAAAATAAAATCCCACTACAACGAGAAATAAAATCCCTATCCTATTTGTAATAGGATTGTCCCACATCAATCTTCCCCACTTGAAAAAAACTCATCCTCGAATTTGGTTGAAAAAGAGTAAATTGATCTATAAGGAGGAAATGTCGATAAATATCGTTGTACTCATTCACATCATTTGAAGTCAACTTTGCTTCTACATTGCTCATTTATTTTCCTCACGGACACTTCCTACGTGATATTCCTCCATAAACGATGCATGGTTCAATTTCAGTCCATTCTCAGTAGAGGCCAATAATATTATTTTTAATCGTTCATCTTACAAAAGAATTGGCATGCGGACTTAGATTCATACCTTATATCTCTCAAGCTTATATAATTAATAAAATAGGATTTCATAGAATGTCAACAGAACTTCTGCTCTCAATTTGTCAATCATCACCTTCAACTGCTTCATAATTGGGAAGTTCAATTCCCTTTCTTTTGACGAACACTTCTAAACTTCAACTTGATTATGATCAGAGTGCGGCTTGAAGTTAGAGCCTTAAATTGTAATTTTACCATGATGTTTTCATCCTCGTGATTTTATTCCTTGTCAATTTCCATGTTTTGTTGATTAGCAGATCTTAGATTTTCTTGCATATGCTTCTCTATCTCTATTGTAGTATCATGATCGGCAGCATTCTAATCTTCTAAACGTCATATTTTCATACTCATCGAGTGCTTTATAAATCTTATGTTTTTTGTTTACAGTAGTACTCGCATTTTGCGACTTAAGTGGCAATACACCGATCTTATCGTACGACGTATTACCAAGACATTTACTTATCATCCTTGCCTATGTAAGTAGCATCTACATTATATTACCATAGTTGTCCCAAAAGCACACAACACTTGTTCATCTCAACCACGGTACACTCAATCTCATCTTTGTAGTACTTTTCAATAGAAAGTGAAACTTTACATACCTTTGTATCTTGATTTGTACTTCCCTTTTAACTAGCGAAACTTGATAGCTGAACGAGTATTTTTCGCTTTCCAATTTAAAACACTAACAAACGAGTATTTTTCTCGCTAATCCCATGATCTAGGTTTATGTTGCATATTTATTGTTGATGGTGCATTGTGTTCTAAACATCTTGTCACACTTCAAATTAGGTTCCCTTATATCTTCTATATAGACCTTCGCAAAATCCTTGTTAACTTGTTCGTGCTCCATTTGACATTGGCTTTGTTTAGAGAAATGGTGTCATGTTGAATTAAACCTATATTTGGCCTCTACTTTTTCAAAAACTCATTTTTCCAAAACTCGTTTTCAACCACACATTCTCCCATAAAATAATTTAACACGTAAATCCAAAAAATTTCTTACTTTTTAACTACACATTCCCCCAAAAAATTACTATTTTAAAACACATTTCCCTCCAAAAAGGAATCAAACTGGGACTAAGTTGCATTGGAACTTACTATTGCGTCGAAGAAGATTGTTACCCAAGGGTAGAACATCGTATTATGCCGTATGTGATGGTTTAATGGACAAATTTTATCATGTTGGAGTAAATCATCATTGCACATATGATGGTTTGACCGATGAAAATCTCCACATCGTATTAAGACTTCACAATGTGAATATTTGGACCTAGATTGGACTCGAGGCAAATTTCTAGCCACATCAACATTCATTCCTCACGTTTTCTTTCAACCAAAGTGCCATAATATTACCACAAACAATTTCGAAAAAACTAACTTGACAGAGTTATTCACTTTTTGAAGAAACTGAGTGCCATATTGATGCAAACAAGATTGAAGAACAATAAAATACCCATAGTAAATATATTGCTAGCAGCATATATTAAACTCTTGACATGAAATTTGTAAGTGATTGATCAAATACTCACACCATACAGGGAAGCTCCAGCTTTGAATATTTCTTTGAATGCAAGTGCGGCTAATGTTGTGTATCCACCAGCAGAACCTCCAGTAATGCATAGTCGTTCACTGTCAACTTTTCCGCTATCAACCTGGAATGCAAAACAAATTATTACGACTAAAACCATCATAGCAGGTTTATTATAATTAGGAAAATAGTTGAAATTCGGATGTTACCAAATACTCTGCACAACTGCAACAGTCATTGACATCAACAATTCCCCAGCGTCCCAGTAGCCTATCTCGATATTCTCTACCATAACCTTCAGATTTCAACTTAAACACTACATTTAGCGAAAAGAACTGAGCAGCAAGCGAATAGGAAAACCAAAATTAACAATGGATATACCAGTGCTTCCACCATAATTAACATCCACAAATGCCCAACCCCGACTAGTCCAATACTGGATACTGAGATTAAAAATTCCACGTGTCTCAGCAGTAGGTCCTCCTGCATGTTGCATAATTAGAGTTCGGCAATAATAAAACAGAATTTTGTTCAGGTTATGCTCAAAGAACAATAGGCATACTAAAGATATTCAGCATACATTTTTTTCTGAAGGGTCATTCATATCAATTCTCTCCAACATCATGTATTATGCCAATGAATATTTATCTCATTAGCGTGTCCCATTGACTATTATAATCATGGAGTTTGACATATATACTTAAAATTTACAAGTCAATCCCATAACAGTAAAATATTTAAGATAGATGGCCATTTGCATTTCAGATGTAACACAGTTGACATGCACAAGCAGAACAATTTTGCCCCAAACAAACAAAAAGAATGCAAGTAACTAAATTTTCCAGGTGTAATTCAATACTATCTGTTAGTAGAAATGCACAACCACTGTTATCAGATTTGCAGACCAAAGCAATTCTCATCTTAGAGAGAAACAAATCCCCATAGAAGACTATTAGACAGATTTAGGTTCTGTTATAAGCTGTTGCTAACTTTCAAGATTTCTACACTGCGGTTATATTCAATTATCCAGATGACAACCCTTGCTAGTGGAATGCCAGAACTATGAAATATAGAACCACCAAAAGATATTCATTCATTCTCAAGAATGCAAGTCTTCAGATAAAACTCCATAACTTTTCACTTTCAAAATATACTCGTGTAGCCACAGGAATATTAACATGGAAAAAAATCACTCGTCACTACTTACAATATTATTGGGTACAAGGAAAAAAAGAAGCAACAACTGTATGAGTGTCTAAAGACTTTTCTCACATTAAGTACTGAACAGTTCAAATAAAAACTTAAATCTCACAAACCCAGACGTGATGGAAGAAAAGAACGAAAAGAATACCATGGCTCTTCAACAGCAGAGGAGGTTTTTCTTCCTGACTGGCTTGGTAGTCAGGGTTGGTTGGGGGATAAAAGTATGCATAAGCACTTTCACCTGGGACTTTGGTAGGGAACTCTATCAGTTCTGGTGAACTCAGGTATGGTTTGTAGTCCGAATTAATAGAAGAAGAAGACCATATTATATTAAAATTAACCACTTTTGATTTCTGATCATCTAAAATCACCTGCAAAGATGACAAAAAATGCTGAGGAATGGACTAAAGTGAAAACATAAAGTAAAAAGGAAATACTCAGGCATTGTCATATTCAAGAAATTGAAGTAATACATATGATCCATCTGTCAGTAAGACAGTAAAGCAAACTCAGCACCTTAGCTATTGACAATGGAAGAACTGCAGAAGCTCCCTCAACATACAGACAGTTAAGCCCAGACGTCTGCATTAGCATTATGCACATCTTTTTAGACAAATATCATAAGAAAATGAAAATATACTTACAAGAGAAAATCTTAGCCCCTGTTTGAGCCCCATTTTTGGGGGGAAATGTAGTAGTGGTTTTTTGGATAATGTGTGGTTAAAAATAGGGGAAAGTTTTGGTATATGTGTAAAATTATTTTATGGGAGAATATGTGGTTGAAAATGAGCTTTGGAAAAATGAGTTTTGGAAAAAAATGGGGCTCAAACAGGAGCTTAATATTCTAGACATCGAGGAGCAAATGTTATTTACAATATTATTTATATCTGTGAAAGGAATATCAAGCAGCGATATCATGCTCATAGCAACATCCAAAATTCCAAGATATGACCTCCCTTTCTTCCTGCAGACCATTACCCACACAATTGAAATATTTCAATAAAACCCAAAAGAACAAGAAATGAATTAGATAAAAATTAGGCCTAGAACATACACACTGTACGATGAAATTTTTCAAAAACTTGGTGAAACATAAATTTTATTATTGAAAGTGTTATATTGGAGACACCTGTAACTGCAAGCAATCAGGTTCTTTTGACCATGATTCAGAACAAACTCGTAAGAGTTCATGCCAAAAACCCATAAAGGTCTTGCAAACTCAGCGTTCAAGGAGTAAACAGGCAGCACTTCATTTGTAGATTCCACCTGAGATCAATTTATAGGAAAAACATGAGATCAAGGCTCAGTCAATTATGAATGTGTTTGTGTGTGCGTGTGTGTTTGTGTTTGTGTTTGTGAGAGAGAAGAGAAGAGAAGAGAAGAGAGATGATGATGATGACAGTGCCGGAGCACTGATTACGACCAAGTTAGTCTACAGTTTTATGGATGTCACATGTGATGCTCATGACAAAATTAACATTTGTTAACGTTTTGGTGCATGATATGCTATAACCCTATATGTGACTTTAAAATGAATATGAATAAGATTCAGTAATATATCAGACGCTTTTATACTTTAAAGATACTGATCAAAGCCTGAAATCAGAACTTCTTATCATAACTAAGCCTGTACGCCAGAGAATAACAGGGCATCTGGAAAGAAAATACATAATGTAAAGTTAAGGGCATCAAAATCAATATGTCATGTTTCCAATATAAAACATTTACAAAGTTTCTGCGATAACATAAAGACTTCTATATTTATACTTATTTCATTATGGTGCTTGTTAGGGCTGGACATGGGTCGATTCGGTTCGGTTATCTTCCAAAACTTTAGAGTATTTAATAAATGGAACCGTCGGATTCAAATATAATTATGGAACCGTTCGGGTTCGGTTTGGTTTGGTTCCGTACCATAATTAAAAAATTTAACATTTACAACAACACTACATAAATACAACTAATGACATTTTCATTCGTAATTTTGACAAATTAATGTAGCTCAATTTAAAAATATATAAATAACAAGCTATCCAATAAGATTAATTCAATGAATATAAATACAAAAAAGTAGATACTAATATTAAAACTAGGTTATCCATACCAAAGTTACAAAAAAAAAAAAAAATTGGCTGGATTAATTTGCTAATTTGTTTAAAAAAATTTAATTAATTCAATATAAAAAATTAAAAAATTTATTTAAATTCGGTTCTTGGTCTAGAATCGAAAACCGACTCAAACTCATCGGTTCTCAATTCGGATACCCGTTCGAGTATTTAACTTATGAAGAGTCGCTCGGTTCGGTCCGCGACTTTTGTCCAGCCCTAGCTCCCTTTATCCTTGTTGGCCACCTCCAAGGCTTACGAAGCAATTTTCTGCAAATTATTTGAGTTCTCCACTCGCTTCGTCAGGGTATTGACCTCAGCTTTGCAGAGGTGGACTTCTTTTTGCAACTCAGTATTTTCCTTGGAGATGGCATCTACCCTCGACTCAGCTTCAGCCAAATTTACCCTAGAGGTTTCCATGGCCTTGTTAGTAGAGGGCGCTTCAGCTTTTGCCTTGTTTAACTCCATCTCGAAGTCTTTCACCTTGGTGAGATAATCCTTATTATGGCTTCGCAGACGCCTCAACTCCATTTGGATGTTCAGAAAGAAACCTTGGGAGCGAGCCTGCCCTCTGCCATATCGACCACATCACAAGTCTTAGCATAAGAGGAGTACTGTCAGTCCAATACTTGTAGCTAAGCCTCGTGGCTCCCTAGACCTCTATAGGGAGCATCTCCATCACTATGGATGAGATTTCATGAGCCCTCCCTCCAAGGAAATTCTGGGCCTTCCCTTCTGAGGGTTCATCCCTTAAACTCCTCCCCTTTCTCTTCTTAAAAAGGCTGACCTCCTCTTCCACATCAATGATTTTCACTGATGAAATGGGTTCGACGAGAATGGGGCGCTTCAGTGATTCGCCAAGAGTTGTCTGGCATTTGGGTGGATGAAGGGCTCCAACATTCTTTGAGAGGACGAGTTTCCTCTTTAGGGGCCTATCTGAAGAGGCCTCACCCTCCTTCGTCCTCTCTTTCTCTTTATCTTTATCCCTCAACTTCGACAGAAGAGGGGACAGGTTCATTTTAGAAAAACGAGCCAATTTGTCCGTTTGGTTCTTATAAATAATCGAGCCGCTACTCATTGGCTTCTTCTTCAGGGTCTCTCCCAAACTCCTTAATTGGAGCAAGTTGGGCTTCACATATTCCTTCTTATCATGCTGCCCTGCAAAGCAAAAAGGGTCGTCTGAGAAGGTTGTACAAAGAATAACTAAAACAAGGAGAGAAATTTTCATGTCTTACCCTTCGTAGCCATCAGTAAGTGTGTGACGAACAGATTCTGCTTGCTAACAATGTTTTTAAAAAACCTCTTCTCCGCTGGCAGCTCGTAAATCGCCCGAACAATGGCCCACTCTGAAGGCTTAAGCTCGAACTGATTAACTGCAGCTACAGAAAGTTTTTGTTAGATCAAGGCAGGAAAGTGAATGAATAAGACCAATATCAGTATGAAAGAAGGCTCGACTCACTATACTCGTGATACTGGGTCGGTACGGTGATCTCCGGGACCACATCTTCTTCCACTGTTTGCTAGTGACCCCTAATCCAAAACTAAGAAGATTTTCGATTTTTGATAGAGGTCGGGGTCTCCCAAATGAAAGGAGAATAAGGGCCCCAGGGATTCATGTAGTACCACCCCTTGCAATCACTTCCCCAACTGGAGGCTCGGGGCTGGAAAAGAGTTTGGAAAACGTAGGGAAGGCATATCCTCGCCAAGAGTGACCTCCTTCTACAGAAGGAAGGCCCCTGCTAATTGGCTCCATGTGTTTGACACTAATTGGGTGGGAGCTAGGTTGTATTGCCTAAGGATGAGCCTAAATAAAGGATGCAGGGGTAACCTCATCCTCTCAGCCAAAATGGCCTCTCTCATTGCAACTCACCCCTCTTTGGGAAAATAGACTCTCTCTTCTAGGGTCGGCATGCACATCTCTATATTGTCAAGGATCTTATACCTCTCACGAAAGGTCTCTATTTCGCTCTCATTTATGTCTGTGGGCCATAAAGAGGCTTCCCACCTAATGCTATAGTCAATAGGGGCCTTCTTGCATTATCCACGTGCTGTGAGGGCCCCATATTGCCTCTATAATCCGCTCAGTAGGAATGATCAGAGGAATACCCACCTCAGCACATATTAAGTCCATATCTACCCATGGAGACCCCCCCATTCACATTTCTTGCTCGATGCAAATGCCATCAAGAGTCAAAAAATTGAAAGAAACACCTCGGTAAAGGTGAATGAATACTTACGCAAATACTAAAAATCCAAGTCCCGGGGAGCTTCGAAGTCGGGGAAAACAGTCGATCGTCGGCGAATGCAAGAAAATATTGGGGTCGAAAGAGGTAACATCAGCACTTGATAACTAAAACTTTTCGAAAAGTGAAAAAAGCTGAAAAAATGGATTTGCAGCCTTTTATATAAGCATGACAAATGAACCCACACCGTTAGATATTCCCCCATTTTGATCCAAACCGTCCATCTGTAACTCCATCAATTACGTTAAAACCAAAAGGCACCTATTAAACACTCAAAATAACGGCTCTGATGAAGCCGTACTAGGCACGCGCACAGGAATTGCATAGGTCTGATTGAAAGTATCACATTATCTTCATTGCGCATTAAAATCGCACGTCGTTCTAGCTTTGGAAACTGCCACAATATCCAGCTGTCGTTCACGAGGAATCATCATTTCCCAAAATTGTTGAAGCACGCCACCTGGGAGGCTTCAATTGTTTAATAGGATTGGCATCTGCCTCGCACTAAAAGGATTCACCACAAGTTCAGATCGCCTTTATATGGCTCGCCCCCTTTAGTAAGAGCCTAACCTTATACCAAGAAGCCACGTCACCAACATTCATCGCATCAATGTGGCTCTCCAAACGTCAAAAGGTCTCATTACGAACTTCAGCCGCTTTAATGAGGATTGTCCCTTCAGCTTTAACCCCACTAGTTTAGAGAAACCTCATCACTGACTCTAGCCAAAAGAGGGGACTAGATACCTTCTTCCCCAACTTTTTATCAAGTCTATGCATTGTAAAAATAACTATACCTGGACTTCGGGGACTATTATTACTCATATAAATAATCATAAGTAAAAATAGCCGCGTGGTGTACAGATAGGACGACACCTTGCGAGCCTATATGGGCGACCCTGTTGTGTACACTCGGACGAGCCCTCTCCCAGGGAAACAAAGCGAACAGATCCCCTTTGCAGCAGAGGTCCGAACGACCCCTGAGATCCCGTCGAAGCGGCCCATATGACCCCGATCCTGTCGATGCGAGTGGCTCGAACCCCAGTAGCATCTTGTGGTGAAGTGATTGACAAGACAACATACTGCCACGCCGCCTCTGCATACCTACACTGTCCAATCTCAGAGTTAGGGTTTAAAAGATATCGACTCTTCTTTGAATCCATGTGTATTTTACCTTGTTCGATGATGTGACCCAAGAAACTAATAGACGTCTAAGCGAATGAACATTTAGTCGGAGTTCATTCTCTCGCAACATTGTCGGTTTGGCACATAAAGGATACCGTGCGGCAGTAGTCTGCTCCGCTAGACTACCTTTCGCATTTTCTCGATCATTTAGGGGCAAAAGAAAATTTAATTATAATTTGTATAAAGCTTGCAATAGGAAATTTAGATGAATTGAAAGTAAATTGATTATTGATTGATAAAAGTAAAATTACAATTGATGAAAGTAGGAAATTACAATGGCTGGTGTAGGAGGCAAACACTAGTAAGCTTGAAATATTTTTAAATGACTAATACCCCCTATAATTGCTTGCGAAAGAAAAACTTAAGTGATAAGATTATACGTTTAAATGACTATGAATCATACTAAACGTTTATAAATATCAGAACTATTTTACAATTGAAATAAATTATTATAATGGAAAGGAAATTACAACTCAAATTGAACTAATATTTAAAATGTGCAGTTGAAGTTGGGCAAACTGCTGCTGCAATTTGGTCAAGGGACTAGTTAAAGTTGCGGTCCTTGACACTAGAGGTGGAGCTAGAAAGATATGTTAGGGTGGGTTGAAATTTAATTTTTTTCCCAATAAATTTATACCATAAAAAATACTCTATACCACACGAGATTTAGTTTAAAACGTTAAATTCATAACACTCATAATAATGTGGGTCATAATATATTTTTGAACACTCATAACAAAGTTCTAACAAATATATTTTTAAATAATAAAATTAAATATAGAGCATATTACTTAGGACGTGTTCGGTAGAGATTAAAATTAGATTAAAATTAAAAAACTAGCCGTTATTGTTGAATTTTATTAGACGAGTGAGACCTAATAACGACTATATTTTCAATTTTAATTGAATTTTAAGCACGACCAAACACGCCCTTATTTTGATAATAACATCCATTTCATGGTCAACATAAATGAATTTTTAACTCACAAGTATAAATAAGTAATATATGAAAAAAATACATAAGAAAAAAATTAATTACTTTTAAATTTGGTTAAACATGTGGCATTTTATACTGTTCAAATAAGTCATTTATCTTTAATCAATAAAAATATCTCTTTAAACTTAGTTACATATGTGTGGGAAATAAAATATCTAATTTGGTAACGAATTATTTGTGTATCATGAATATGAAGAAAATAAATATTTAATTGTTGTAGAGTTTTAAACTAAGTTTTAATAATTGAACATTTGGTTTGGCTTGAGAATGAAATTAGTTGGGCTAAAATTAATTTTTGGGTTGATCTGAACTTTTATAATTTTTTAGGGAAAATTGCAGTCACTGTATCAAACCTTTCACTTTTTGTAGATTTTGCCCAATCCTTTTATTTGTACTACCTACGGTGCCAAACGTTTCAAAAATATGCACCGGAGGTCCAAATGGACGGTTTCCGTCTAGTTGACAATTAGTTAATCAAGAATAGTAGATTTTGACTATTTTTGACAAAATTAAGAAAGGTAAAATGGTAACTTGACAATTTTCTCATTAAATAAATTTTAAAAAAAAACAAAAAACTGAAGATTGGAATATCCTTTCCAGGATCAACAATGCCGGCACCACCACCAGCACATTGCCGTCACCACCGCCTCCGCCTACGCCTCCTCCTACCACCACCGTAATAGTTTTCCCTCCTCCACCACCAGCATCAACAGTGCCGGCACCACCACCAGCACATTGTCGTCACCACCGCCTCCGCCTCCTCCTACTACAACCACCACCACCGTAATAGTTTTCCCTCCTCCAAAACCTGTCAAGAAATATTTTCTAAAATAAAAAATATCCTTTCCAGCAAGAAATCATTCATCATCATAAAACAAGAAATCATAGGAGCCCACATTTGAAAACCAAAAAGAAAAAGAATTCCATTGTATTCTTCACGTATGTCTCCTTCTCAATATTCAAAGATTTATGTCACCCACTAAATCTGCATCTTCAAAGATCGCATTTCCAAAAAAGAAAATTCTAGCTGAGAGGAATGAAAACTCAAGCTTTTCAGATACCCAAATTCGGAAAACTCCAGATCTAGAAATGAAAAATAGCCCCATAAATTCGAGTATTGGTAACTCTGGTTGATCCTCTTCTTGGTTTATTCCATCCAAAAATGGTGCCCCGGTGTCAAATGATAATGGCGTTGTTGTTGATTTATCTTTGAAGCCTTATGACCCTTACACAAATTACATCTCCTCGAGGCCTAAGTATCTGTAGTATATGATTTATGATGGTGGTTGTGGGAGGAGCCGACGGTAGTGGTGCCGGCAGTGCGATGGTGGTGCCGGGAAGGAGAATTGATTCCAATCTTCAGTTTTTTGTTTTTGTTTTTAATTTATTTAATGAGAAAATTATCAAGTTACCATTTTACCCCTCCTAATTTTGTCAAAATTAGTCAAAATCTACTATTCTTGGTCAACTGGACAGAAACCGTCCATTTGGATCTTCGGTGTATATTTTTGAAACGTTTGGTATCGTGGGTGGTACACATTAAATGTTTGAGCAAAGTCTGCAAAAAAAATAAATTTGAATATTTGATTCCGTGGCTGCAATTTTTCGTATTTTTTATTTTCATCAGGAATTTCGGTTAAGTTTTTCCCAATTTTCTTCAGGGTTGGGGCAGGCCCAGCCCGGTCCCCCACCCCAATCCAATCCGCCTCTTCGAACCCTAAGCGAAGTGTTTTTCTTTGGCTCCTTTCCCACTACTCGCCGGTAGGGTAAATTTCTCTCCGCCTCCGCCTCCGCCTCCGCCTCCGCCTCCTTCCTCCTTCCGTTGTCACCAATTCCATAAGAATCTAGATATTTGTTGTCGGAACTACAATCCTTAAAACTGTTTTTTCACGAACTAAGATTTAAGACACTCCCTCGCCATTTAGCAATCTGGGTACCGATGTATTACTTCTTGTTAGCTGTTAAAACCATTTGTAAAAGTTGTCTTGATTTCTTCTGTGTATAAATTGTAGTGATTTTGTCTTTTTGTTCTGAAAAACAATAACATTCCATGGGCTAATAAATATGAAAAAATCGCGTTGGGGTTGTTTCGAAGACCTCTTACAGAAAATGCCTCTTTTGGCTGATTCAAACTTGAATATCTTCGATTCAGACCCAAAAAAAATTCAGCATCTTTGTTGTTAATCTCCTGCACGAATTCATGTCTGATTCATCTGAAGCTGTGTTAATTTATTAGTCATCTATCAGTCAGAATCATAGACTGGCCATACAAAGTGTGGTTTTTGCTCCTTTATGTCTTGGTAGCATAATGTGACTGCTCAGTATTAATCAATATGCATAAGTCACTCGACTGATTAGTATTATCATTTGTCATTGATTCAAAATACCAGTTGGTGAGTAGTCAACTATTGTTTTTGTACATGAATTATATAATGAATCTAAATAATTTCTTAATTACGATAAACAGATTTGAAAAACTGCATTGGTTGCATGTAGTTGTTTTTCTATCATTTCAACTTGTGTGATACTAAATGATATGATTCCTACGAGGACCCCTATAGGTAGGGTTGCTATGATCGGCATTTCTAATCTTCATGTTCACACCAGCAAATTAGAATTGCCGAATTATGAACAGCCTTTCCCTTTTCTCCTTCAAAATCTTACTTCATTATAAATCTCTTTTCTACTTTTATTTAATCTGCCAGATTAAGTTTGTTTTGTAAGGAAACTAGAAGAGTTCTTACATATGGTAATTTACTTCTGGGTTTAGGTGTGCTAGTTTATGCACTTTTTATCAGGTAGGAGTCGACTTACCCCTGTTTCCCTAGGTAATAATCGTCGTGGCTTTGCGGTTGTCATAATATGTATGCTAATGTCAAATGCACTTTGCATATATGAGAGGCCAAAAATGGATCCTATAGTAACAAAACAAGATGTAAATTCTTTTGTCTGATTGTTTGAGAACATTTTTCACAGTTTTGACTCTTGCTATATCTTATTCGGATGGAGGGGATGGATTCCATTGATTACATCATGGCAGATTGGGACAGGGTCTAGTCTTTCATGGTAAGAATACACAGTCATGTTTATTTTTCAGTTCTTTCGGATTGAATTGAATACAATAATTAGATGGATGTTGGCATTTTAGGCTTCTCCTTTGATGCCCATGTGATAGTTGTATATTTGAACAGTTTTGCATTATGCTTGAAAGCTCCGATGATGACTTTCGCTTCTAATATCGTTCCAATTTCTGAAGCTCTACATTGTGTGGAGCTATAAGTTGAGTTGAAGGGACAACTGAGGAGCTTACACTTCACTTTTCTTGTGGTTTTATTTATTTAATTGCTACATTTTCATACCTATGAGGAAAATATGTACTCCATCCTCCGTTGTATTATTTGTGTTTAACCTTTAAGCAACTTTATATTATAACATTGGCATGTAGACAGAAATCATCCATTGTGCATTAAGGTGATACAAAATTGAGAAGTTGGGAATCTGTATTTTTGTCACTCTCTAAAATCTTATGGTGACTATTAAGAAAGGTATGTATGTTTATGCATATGCTCTTACAAAAGTTGAAACTCTTCTCGTTATAATTGTTGAGCTATTTGAATATATCTCTTGGTTAGCTCACAAATGACATGGATAAACCTCTTGCGAGACGTGTTTTGAATAAATTTTGATCATTGCAACCCATTCTTTTTAATAAATCAAAGTTATAAGAGAAGGTGGTGGTAAGTCTTGTGTATTCAAGGCTAGCATCGTTTGTTTTAGTTAAATCCTAATTTTACGATAACGTTCATAAACCAATTGAATGTTGTGTTGATCTTTTTAATATGTGTTATATATCCTAAATGAGAGGGTTCCGCCCATATGGAAGGGCTAAACTGGGAGGCTGGCATTGTCACAAGAGTGGAGATGAGGCTAAGCTCGTGCTAAGAGATGAAGAGTAGGTCATGCTGAGATCGAGCTACATGATGACTAGAAGATGTTGACACAATCAAATTTTTAGAATAATTGCTCTATGCGAGAGAATTATTCACGGTTGTGTAGTAAAATAATTTCCTCTTTTCTTGATATTGATATTTTTTTATGTAAAAAATTAGGAATGGCAACTGATCGATGGATGGGCTGGGATATAGGTTAAAATATCTCTGTTTCTTATTCTTGTATTGTTTACATATTTATTTATTATTTTTCAAGATACAGTTTAATTTAAAAAAAAAATACAGTTATGGCCGTGAAAATTAACAGCAGTGGCAAGTTAAATTCCAAAAAATAATTTGGAAAACGCTAATTTTTTATTTATTTATATATTTCTAGATAATTAGCGGTGAAAGTTGCAAACAACTTTATTTACACTATTTTGTTCAAAAGGGTTATAAACAGAATAAAAAATGTAGAATTTTATCAATTTAAAATGTATAGAATTTTATCAATTTAAAGGAATAAAGGGTGTCCTCAATTGAGATTTTGATGAATTTTTAAAGATTACAATCCGTTTGAATTGTGTTTTAGTTTTCATTTTTGAGGTTTCAATTCCTTTTCAGTTTTTTGTTTTAATGGTTTGATTTAAGATTGTCAAAAACAAGATTGTCGTTTCGAAAAATTAATTTTCAAAACAAAAAACTATAAATCAAGTTTTGTTTGAAATTTTGAAAAATTATTTTATGACATTTTATTCTATGAAATTTATGTTCAATAAAAATAAAAAAAAAATTATGTTAATATATTATCAAGTAATAAATGCACTTTAAAGTTGATGGATTGAAATATTTTTTCTCAATACAAAAGTAAAATAAAAATAAATAATGAATTGAGTTCAACATATAGGAAATAAAAATAAAAATTAAAGATGTGAACTAAGAATATTTTTATTGGTGTTCATTTAAATATATTTTTTTATTTTTTATGTAAATAATCATTAAGAGTTTGTATTATTTTTATTTTTTATAATTCTTTTTATTTTTCTACTACTTTTTATAATCTTAAATTTATTTTTTTTCAAAACTTTTATTTTTATTAATTAGAATTAGTTTTTTTTTTTTTTGTTATTTTAGAATTTAGAATTTTTAATATTTGTTAATATTTTAATTTTTATTAAAACTCTAGTTTCCCATATTTTTAGTGTTTTCAGAATTTTCACTGAATTCAAAACGTCAAAAATACGTTTTGAGTTTTGGGTAATAAATTTAAAATTGTTTTTGAAGTTGCATTTTAAAAAATACAAGATTAAAGACATTTTCAGTGTTTTACAAAATTAAAAATTGAAAACAACTTGATGTTGCAAATCAAATGCACCCTTATAAATTCTATTAATTTCTTGAAATGAATAGATTTTCACAAAATTCATAAAAATCTTTCTAACGAATTTCTTGGATTTGAATAACTTTTCATAAAAATTTCATTAAACTCTTGTTTGACATTTATTATTTCAATAATTATTTTTTCCTATATACTCATTTTTAACCATACATTTATACAATAAATATTATGCACGTAAACTTAAAGTTTTTCTTACTCTTTAACCACACATTCTAAAAAAATATTATTCAAAACTTCATTTTACCCAAATAATAGTTGTGAAAGAGGAGCTAAAGATGGTCAAATTTCAAAACAATTTGTTTTATGTATTTTAAAGCTTGACATTCAACCAAAATTTTAAAATTCCTCTATTAATGATAAATATTTATAATTTCATGAATTAATGAGGATACCTAAATGTTGAAAGATTTTGTTGAAATTCATTAAAATCTCAATTGTGAACTCGATTTCATTAAAATCTATGAAACTTCACTTGAGTACAACTGAGACCCTGTTTATGCCAAATTATTGTAGAATGAGAATGAAAAATATAGCTGTTATTGAGGCTCATACAAGAGATAAAAAATTTGAATTTAAATGTTGATGTGATGGATAACGATCATATTTTTCATTTTAATGAGATAATAATGTGGCTCAAACGGGACCTGAATTTAGCAGAACTTTTAAAAGGGAGAATTTCAACCACGTTGTCAAATCTTTCATTTAGTTGTAGACTTTGTCCAAACCTTTTATTTGTGCTACACACGGTACCAAATCTTTAAAAAACTCACTCGGAGTCTAAATTGATAGAAACTGTTAGTTTGATCGTTAGTTGACCAAAAATTAAAGGTATGACCAATTGTTGACTAACTTTTTAAATAACAAAATGGTAACTTTACATTTTTTTCGTATTGAAATAAATTAAAATAAAATAATTAAATCGAAAAACCCTATTGTCTTCATCCCACCCCATCCCATCCAAAACGAAAACCTCCAAAATGACGGCACCACCACACCACCACAACTTCAGCGCCACCTCTCCAAACCTTCACATTCTTGAACATTAATGAACCTTCACATTCTTGACCTTCACGGCTATTTCTTGACTCAACGGCCACATTGTCACAACAGGGACTTTTTAATTCTTGAAATTCATTCTTTATTTTTGCCCCCCCCCCCCCCCCTCTCTTTTTTTTTTTGTTTATCTTGAAGGAAGCGTTATGCTTTCAGGAGCCTCTCCTCATTTCTGAAAAAGGTTTCTCATTTAGCTTTAATGTGGACATAAGTCCTTAAATTAGTGAATAATTCTGGTGATTTGTAGATATTCAAATTATCCTTTATACTTCCTACTTCTTTTTGTCCTAGTTTTCCTGGACAATTAACATTTTTTTGGCACATCTCTAGCTCCAGTCTCCAGGAAGGTTTCTTATTATTTTTATCGTGTAATCTTTCTTTTTACTCTGTGTGATGAAAAACATGTGATGGCAATGTATCTAACTAGTGTGCAGTGATGAAGGGAAGGCAGAGGGCATGCTTTGTTAAATAGATCTTTTGATAGGTTTGACACAATTCTTTAGGGGTGTTTACATATGAAGATGGTAATTTGACAGCAATGCTCCTAAGTCATGAGAAATGTCAAAGACTTGCTTTGACAGGAGTACTGCTGTGGTTTTTTTAATTTATCTAGAAGAGCTTACGCGGAATCTTGAAGTTTTAATGTTTGTCCATCTGAAGGTTTTATACCTTTATTTTGACCGAGAAAAGTTGACGTAGGACAATTCTACTAGAATTCAAATATTACAACTAGTTTACGATTTAATCACAACTGGTAATTAGGATTCCTAGTATTTATGGGTTTCAATTAGTTTTTTTATTTAGCTGATAGGATTTCTACTTCTATCAGAAATAGGTTATTTCTTTTCTTTCTTTTTTAGTACTAGAGTTAAGATATTACATGTTCTTCCAATATAATCACAACTCATATTCATTAAATTCAAGCTATTCTAGATAATATTTTAAAACTTTTTCTTGTTTTTACAAGATTTAATTTCTGCTTATGCACTAAATTGGTATCAGAGCATACATGAGCTGATGAGTGAGTATGGTACTAGTGGAGTTCGAGCTCAACGCACAGAGGTTCAAAAACATGGAGCATCGACTTACTGGACTCAAAAAAAAAAAAAAACTCTTCAAGATGTTCATCCAACCTTAGTTGTGCTCGTCATCGAAGTCAAGAGTGAGCTTAAAGGAAATCAACCTGCTTCAACGAATGACAACCCCAATTAGAGCACTACAGATTTCGAGTTGATCTACCATGTACGATGAGCAACAAGTTGAAGCTTGAGTTTTAATTACAAGACTCGAAGCTCGAGCCCACTCTGATAATGAACAAGTTGAAGTTTAAAAGTGTCCAACCGAAGAAAAGGGAATTGAACTTCCCAATCAAGAAAGAGTCAAAAGTGAGGCTTGTCAAATTGAGAATAAAAAGTTTCCTTACTCTCTCTGCAATTCCAATGCCAATGAATTGCATTAGCATGAGGGATGTAGGGATGGTATGAATTTGGCACTAGTGGCCTCTACTGAGAGTAAACCCTAGGATGAGAAATTGAAACATGCATAGTTTTTAAAGTAGTGTCCATAAGAAATAGAAAAGAAGATAGGAGAAAAGTTGATGCCATACTAAGCAACTATAAAGGATACGATGTTTTATCATGCATGCATTTGTTCGGTATGTGACATGGCATAAATTTTGAGTATTTTTCTCCTAGTTGATTTATTTTCTCCTTTTTTCCAAATTCAAGGACAAGTTTTTTTCAAGTGGGGGACACTAAAATATGACAATTCTACTAGAGATCAATCATTATTACTAGTGTTAGTATATCATTATTATAGGTAATTAAATTTCCTAATTTATAGGATTCAATTAGTTTATTATTTAGTAAATATGATTTCTTCTTCTATTAGAAATGTGCTATTTGTTTTATTTTCTTTTTTAGGAGATTTATTTTTTTTACTTAGTCTATTAGAATTAGGATACTACGTCTTCTTCCAATGCTCATATAAGAAGAAGGTTAGACTTATTATAATGACCATATTCATTATATTCAAGTTATGCTATATAATGTTCTCGAGCTTTTTATTTAATTTTTGCTGCTGTTCTAAAAGTTGATCTTGCATTTGTTTGAAAAGAATTGAGACCGTGGTGAAAAAAATATAGATTTTAAATGTGTGAATACTGTTTAGGGTGTATTCTTCTTCATCAGACATATAACAATTCAACTGAGATGTGGAATGACACTTTATCGCAGTGCATTGTCTATAGATCTTGTAGCTGACAAGAATGATAGCAATTGACTTTTTTAGAGTTTATATATCGATTTTTCTGCGGGAAACCCCTTTTTCCTTGTTTTTATTTGGTTGGGTGGTAAAATGAGGAGAGGAAAGGGGTTTTCCCTAACTCTGTTCAATATATTTACTTAATTATCTCTCTGTCATTAATTGCTCAGAAATTTTTGCATGAAAAGTTTCAATTGAACTGAAAGTTAATTTCACATTATTTAATATTTGTTTGTATGATTATTCTTTGTTCAAGCATACACTTAAGACTTGGTTGATGTTGAAAGAAGCTTTTATGAGTTTGGGTTTTGTGATATTTACACTCCAGAAACTTAAAGAATAGCGTTGATGCTGGACATCGTGTTACTACTATCTGAAGTCCATGTCCCAAGATGTTTTCATTTAAAATAGATTTTGGAATCTACATTCTTTCATGGTTTATTTTTATACACGTGAGAAGAATTGTATCAACTTGAACAATCCATGCAGGTGGTCATTGCATATATCGGTTATATGTTATTTCTGTTCCCTCTTATTCAAACGAATTAATTACTTCTGTCAAAATAATCATCAAGGCAAACGTTAAACAAAAGTGTCAAGTGATTGAATTCAAAAGGGATAATCAGTTGTAACATCTTGATACAAATTATTTACACTAAATCCCTCAATATAGAGACACTGGATCTGTCATGCAAATTGTATGGATGGAAAGATTTACTCTGTAGTTACTTCTTTTGCTTGGTGCTAATATTTTGTAATCCAATATTCAGTTGATTTGAGTATGCATTCCTATATTATTCAAGCATTGCAATCTACATAGGTGCATAATTTACTAATTTATGATACAAGTAGTATGCATTGATGTATTATCAATTGGTTTTTTGTTAATTTGCATGATTGGGATTTTAGAATAATATTCTTCTATTTTCACATGTATCATTTCTAGTTTCTGTTTTTGTGTTATTTTTAGCAGCTTCTCATCCAGGTAAATGTTTCTCTGTGTTCAGTATTTTACATGTGTATTCATGTCATAACTCAATGATGTCACTGCTAAAGGCCAACTGTTACTAATGGGCGCAGTTTCAAATAGGTGTTATAAGCCATACTTCAGGATGTGATAAGGTTTGGATACACATATAGGCCTTGTCTTGGAAACAAAAATATTCACCCTCTGCAGTTTGCATTTTAGGCTCAAAGTGCAGCTTTTTGTAATGCTCATTGTCACGTACAGTTTAATCACAGCTAATCCCCTTCATCCCATGTATATTTGTATTTAATTTTTTTGTCTTTATCGTCTGTTTCAATCCTTGAGTGTTCATCTTATTCCTTTCTCTTCCCAGTGACAAGCTCATCAGTTTTAGTCAACTTGCCTGCTGCTGCATTTTTAATAATAGTACTTCGCTACTTATCTCTGGATTTGGATATGAGGAGGAAAACAGCAACTTACAAAGGAAAACCAATATCTGCAAACTATTCTTCCGAGAGGAAACCTTTTGAGGATACTAGAGTTATTGCTGAGGAGTATGATTGGAAGCTGAAAGTGAAGTCCCCTGTTGTTGAGGATGCAATCGACCAGTTCACTAGACATATTGTCTCAGAGTGGGTAACAAATCTCTGGTACTCTCGCATAACTCCTGATAAAAATGGCCCAGAAGAGCTTGTGCAGATCATAAATGGTGTGCTTGGGGAAATTTCACGTCGTATGAGAAGTGTTAATCTCATAGATCTTCTAACAAGGTTTTATTTACCGAAATATTGTTGATCAAAATTTTCTTCACTGAGATATCTTCTGGAAGTATATAACAGGAAGTATCATTGCTTGGTGTGTTGTAGGGATATTATTAATGTTGTATGCAGTCAGCTGGAGCTTTTTCGCACGGCTAAGACAAAGATTGAGAAACAAAAATCTAGAGTTTTAACCATTGAAGAGAGAGACGTTGAATTAAAATTTGTGCTGGCTGCAGAGAACAAATTACACCCTGCTTTATTTTCTGCTGAAGCTGAGCACAAGGTTATTTCTTTATGTTTTCTCTTCCTTGCACTCCATATATCTTCTTAATGACAGAAGGTCTCTGTGGTTGACAATTTTTTGTTCTGAATGCTATGGTAGGTTCTCCAGCATGTTGTGGATGGCCTCATTATGTTTACATTCAAGCCAGAGGATCTGCAGTGCTCCTTATTTCGTTATATTGTTCGGGAGCTACTTGCCTGTACCGTAATGAGACCAGTGATAAATCTAGCTAGCCCAAGGTAAGGATGCATTTCATCCTGTCTTTTAAAACTGCTATGTTTATGTTCTTTATACATTACCAAATTCGGTGTCAGGTTTATTAATGAGAGGATTGAATCTCTAGTTATTTCAAGAAGCAAGACTGATAAAGGAAGAAAGGCGATAGATGCGGCATCACTTTCAAAACCAAATGGATCGTCAAAGATATCATCCGATTTTTCTCGTTTTATAGATCCTTCCATCAAGGGCGTTGAACTTGTAGATTTGAAGGACCAGTCTAAACATGATGTTGAGATTCCTGCATCAGATAATACGAAGAGAACACTTCTTTCCAAAGATCCACTACTTTCCCTTGATACACGATCCACTCGGTCTTGGAATTCTTTACCAGAAACGCATAATGGTGAGGGAAGAGGGTTGCAACAACAACACTCTGGTGGAGAATGGGGAGACATGCTAGATGTGGTTTCCCGCAGAAAAACTGAGGCCCTGGCTCCAGAAAATTTTGATAATATGTGGACAAAAGGAAGAAATTACAAAAGGGTGGAAGGGTCAAATCAGCTGGCTGATCCTAAGAAACACAGCTCTTCGGTGGGGGTATCTAAATCAGTGGAGCAGTCAAATGTGCTTAGCGGACAGAAGAAAAAGGAATTAGAAACTAAGGATATGTTTTTTGAGAAAGATGTTTCAATTTCTATTTCTGGACAAGATAAATGCTCTGGGGAGGACAATATGATTATGAGGGACAATTTGAAAAACCAAGGTTGCACAGCTGGTTCTTTATATAAAGAGAGAGATGAACATAATATTGTGAATTCTGATGAATCAGGGACCAGTAGTTACACTGAGGATGAAGACACCAGCTGTGTAACAGGTCTTGATTCACCAGGGGTTAGAGTTTGGGATGGTAAAAGCAAAAGAAACTCCAGTAACATTCATCATCCACTTGAAACTTTGGACGGTCATAAGAGTAAAAAAAAGAGCACAGGCCGCCTCCACTCTCAAAGAATGAAAAAACCAAAATCTGCAAAGAAAAGATCTAGGTCTGGCAGAGAAAATGGGCATGTATGGCAAGAGGTCGAAAGAACAAGTTTCTTATTGGGAGAGGGGCAGGATTTGCTGAATTCTTCCAAAGGAAATGTTAAATCTGAAGACTCGAGTGATGAATCTGAGGCAGAATTGTTAGGTAGAATACATAGTGGAGAAACAACTTCTTCATCTGTGTCCTTGGCTTCTTTACCCGAAAGTCATATTTTGGCTGCTAACTCTGCAAAAAATTCAATTATTGCTGATTCTTTTTTCAAGTTAATATGTGAGGTACTCAATTCACCCCTTTAATCTTCTGCTTTAACAAAGTTAATGCTTTGAGATGTGAAGAAAGTGAGCTCATTTCTTTTTCAGGTATTGGGTGCCAATATTGTGAAGAGTGGGTCCAAAACTTTTGCTGTTTATTCCATATCTGTTACAGATGTAAATCATAACAGTTGGTCTATCAAAAGAAGGTGCCAACGTGTGCTGCAAACTTTCTGATTTTATCCTCCAATTGTACTATAATGCCCCTTTATATTTAGTTTTTTATTAATACATATTTATGGACCAATTGAATTGTTCACACTGACAGATTTCGTCATTTTGAGGAATTACATCGCCGCCTTAAAGAGTTCCCTGAATACAATCTCCACTTGCCACCGAAGCATTTTCTATCAAGTGGTCTGGATGTTTCCGTAATTCAACAACGTTGTAAATTGCTTGACCAGTATCTGAAGGTCATACATTTAATACAACTGGACATTTTTTACTTTTATTTTTTGATTTAGTATGTCATTTTGTTTTCTGTATCATAGAAAATCAAATATCCGTTTTGCATTGAAGTTCACTTGGGAAGCATTACTAGAATTTCCCCTCGTCATGATGTCCCTATTCTCATACATGCTCTGTTATGAGCAGTGGTCCCTTAACATGTTACTGTTGCTTCTTTATATAAGCTTTTTCTGATTTTTTATGTTTCCCGTTTTTGTGGGACCAATTGTTTAAACATGATGACATTACATAAGGATCCTGATGCCCCTTACCTGCTAGAAAAATCATCCACTTTCTTTATTTTTATACTTCATGTACATACATGCATAGGGCTATATTGACGTCTGTGGTTGTTCTGCAGAAGCTTCTGCAGCTGCCTACTGTTTCCTGCTCTATTGAAGTCTGGGATTTTCTTAGTGTTGATTCTCAGGTTCAACTTATTTATTCTCATTTCTGTCCTCCTGATTGAGTTTTGATATTTTACCTGTACTTTCTTGAACTTATAGTTATGATTTTCGTAACAATGCAGATGTATATGTTCTCAAATTCATTATCCATTCTCGAAACTCTTTCAGGTGAACAGTGTATCTAAGCGGTGGATTTTCCTCCATAAGTTGTTTTTTATTTTTCATAGATTTGAACTGCTTTTGGATTTCAGTTGACCTGGATGACACAGCTCGTGAAACCTATAAAGAATATATGGATAACATAGGGCCAGTAATTGGTCCGTTATCCTCCAAAAGAGAAAATTTGGGTAATAAAAATAAGGAATCCGCATTACCAATCAAGGGTGATCCTGTTGCTGATGGAGCAAGATTGAAAACAAAAGAACCAGCACTTTATCCACCAAAAAAGCCAGCGAAAGGGTTTGAAAAGGCTTTTGATGATTCCAGTAGCGACTCTGCTGATCCGGAGCAAAAGAACCTAGTCTTCACGAAAAAATTGGAAAAAACTGTAAAAAGTAATGAGGAAGCTTTATATGCATCTGGGTCTACGGATGCTGCCACTGATCTAGCCATTCCTAGTGAGGTAATTCAGAGTCTCTATTTACTTGGCATATTTTCTTTGTTGCGTTCAACTAGGGAACAGAATCTAGTTATTGATAATGGTTGATGTATTTTTATTTTTATTTTTTTCAAATATGGACATGATCATTTCCAGCTTCCATGTTCTTGTGGCCTGTCTGTAATTTTGCCCGTTTATGATCTATAGTGGTTGTCTAATTTTATTTCTTCATGCAGTGGGTGCCACCAAATCTAAGTGCTCCCATATTGGATTTAGTTGATGTCATTTTTCAGCTTAAAGATGGGGGATGGATAAGGTATTATTTGTAGACAAATTGTATTAATTCGAAGGAGTTTTGTTTGTATATTAATTTTTTACTCTAATCACCTTGGTCATTCTCGGCTCATATAAACTTTTAAGTGACTTCAGGAGAAAGGCTTTCTGGGTGGGTAAACAAGTTCTACAATTGGGAATGGGAGATGCCTTTGATGATTGGTTGATTGGGAAAATCCAGCTTCTGCGCCGGGGATCAGTTGTTGCTTCTGGGATCAAGAAGTTGGAGCAGGTATGTCGTTGATGACCTGGTACTTGAGATGAACACTTCTTCACGTATCTTGTTGACTGCCTTTTTCACTTGACTTTTTATTAGCTCACAAGTTTTATTTTAAGATTTTTTAATGTCAATTAAATTTACTAAATTCTAGAGCTATGGAACTAAGAGTGAATTGTCAATACTTGACTTTTAAACACAATTCATGCGTTTTCAAGAAAATATTTTAGTGATTTCTGATATTGATAATCCAATTACTGGATGGTACACCTAGATACTTTGGCCTGATGGAATATTCATAACAAAGCACCCAAAGCGTCAGCGACCTGCACCATCTGCAAGCCCAGCCCATGGATCTCCCCAGGACCAACCTACTCCTTTTTCTTCGCCAGAAATAGATGAACTGGAGAAGATGCAGCAGAAGGAAGCGGAACTGCGAGCAAAATTTGTATATGAACTAATGCTTGGTAATTTTTAATTGTTTGCCTATCCAGTGTATTATCTTATTTCTGTACTTTAGAAGTGGGGAGGAAAAATATCTCTAAGATGTTAATCACTGTTAGAGAATCTTTTGCAGATAAGGCACCATCTCCTATTGTAGGTCTTGTTGGACACAAGGAATATGAAGAGTGTGCCAAGGACATCTACTATTTCATTCAGGTGATTCTATTTATTTTCAATTTTCCCAAGAGCAAAAATACACCCACCTATACATATTGATTGTGTCATGGCTCTATAGATCATATTAGATTTATTGTTGGATGAACTGCAAGGCCAGAATTTGCTGACATGCTAATACAAGAATTTTTGTACCAAATTTCATATGATACAATAGTCAATGATGATCCCTTACAATTAAGCACAGTATTGGAATTTTGAAAAAAAAAAATCAGATAAAACTGAGTAGACCTTCCCTTTGTCTTCTACTCGAATGATTTTGATCACTGGTGGAACCAACAGTCTTTTTCCTGCTTTCATTACAGCCAGTCTTTTGTTTATGTTTTCCTAGCATATCGTTTTCTCTTTTGTTTTTGAAGCAGAGACTTGTACTTGCTCTTCATTCAAATCACCTCTGAATCAGCTTTTACACTCAGCCTTACCTTCAAAATTTTTTGCCTTCCCTCGTACAATTCAACAAGGTCGAAAGGATTAATAGCTGAATGATTGAATGTGTTTTAGATGGGTTGGACACAATGGAGATTGTTGCAGTTACAAAATACCAGATCACTAAAGCATCAGAAGATACGTTTGAGATTAATTATGCTTTACTTAAAGTGAAGGGTCACCAAGGACCAAATGACCTTAAGATGAGTATAACAAAGGCGAGAATTTTAAGATAGATAGTTGTTACACTATAATGCAGTAAAATAAAAGAGAGAATATAACCAGAAGTTTAGGTAAAACTGATCAAGGATAAATTATTATCCCGACAGAACAAGTTAGAGAAGAGGGAGAGATTCCAAAAATGAACATGGCACAGTAGGCAAAAATTTGATTTCATCGAATCTGTCAGCGAATGTATTGGATGCAGTTATGCAAATAGATTCAGGTAATGTTTCTTCTTGTTGTTCATGGGGCAGGGAGGTGTGATCATTATTTGGGTTAATTGTCAATTTTCATATGCTTGGATCATATTCAGTTCAGTTTTTTTTTAAAAAAAAAAGGTGTGTTTTTCATCTTTCATTTATATTCAACATGTAATCCACAATACGTGGAGCGTGTTTTACTCTATTTGTAGCAGCTTCTGTTTGGTACCATAACTACTGGGTGAACTTTTACTGCTTCTACAGTCGTCCGTTTGTATGAAGCAACTAGCCTTTAATCTTCTTGAGCTGCTGCTGTTGTCACTATTTCCAGAGCTTGATTATGCATTCCGAGAGTTAGAAAATGAGAAAGAGAAGTTCGGAAAATTGAAGCCGAGGTGAAGATTTTTCACAGATTTTCTTGTTGAATGAGATTTTTAGTTGTTATCTTGGAAGTAAATAGTTATTCTTTGTGAAATGTATATGGGAGTAAAATGGTGAAGCCAGTTGAAAATAGTTAAAAAGAGTTATTTTCAGTTTTGCGTTGGCATCACAGAAATTTCATGTAAATGTGAGAAGTTGATAAACTGGCAATTCTTTGTTGAGTTGATACCAATAATTTGTTTGCTGGAGATAATTTGTATCGTTAGCTTTCAATTCATTAATTGCGGTGTCTTAATGCTTATGAATTAGGATGTGATGTAATCCCTATGTTATAACAAAGCATCATTTGTTTTGTTTGTCCATTCTGAAAAATATAAAAATCAAGAGGCATTATTGAATAAGGGGCGTATATGTTTAGTAGAAAGAAAGATTTGTGGATACTTTTTTAGATAAATAAATGAAAAGTATAAATCATTTTCTTCAGTTCTTTCCCCGAAACTATCTCAGATTCATATTAGCTTGCTCGGTTGATTGCCCTTAGAGGAGCCGGATGTGGCGGAAGTTCCACGTATGGTTTTGAAACCGAGCCTTTCCAGCAATGGGGCCTACAAGCTGTTTTTCCTCCAATCTCTAGTTCGAATATTTGTTTACCCCGTGGACCTTCTAGGAATGAAGGGGCGGCATTCAATCTCATGTTCAAGGGTGATCCATGAGCCTACGAAAGGCCAGATAGAGAAGTGTACAATCAAATAGAAATATGGTTAAGTAGACAGGTAGGAGGAGATGTTGAAAATATGGGTGTGTGACGCTAAGGGACGACCTCTTATTTAGAGCCCGGTAGAGATTGAAAATTTTAATCCGATTTCAATCTCTACCGAACGGGCTCTTAATCTTGTTATAAATCCAAGCTTTCTCCCATCGAGTTGGACAAAATGTCCGAACCAAACCAGAACTAGAGTCAAACCAAACCACTCCCGAGTGGTTTGATTCAACTCTACAAAAAAAAAAAAAAAAAGGGTT